>JAHBCN010000404.1:194154-210107 GCA_019359885.1 Listronotus oregonensis | reverse complement strand
AAAAAATTAAGTTGATGAGGGGAACAAACGAAACGTCGTGGGAAAATCTCTCAACGTTTTTTTTAGAGCAAAAGGGGCCCAAAAAAAATGTATTTTGTTTTTTCATATAAAAAGGTCTTTTTTTTTTCATATTTTTAAATAACGTCAAAAAAAAATTAAAACGAAATCGGCAAATTTTTTTTTCCCCAGATTTCCGGAAGCCGGAATTTTGCAACTTTCAAAGGGACATGGTTGTTACGGAAATACAAACTTTATAATTTAACCAACTTCTATTTTTAGGGTTTTCCGAGATCCCCATGCATCCCAAATGGGGCACCCTGTATGGGGTGGTCCATAAAAAAATTGATTTTGGGCACGAAAATCTAGCCCCCTGTAAAAAATCTGCCTATCGCAATAAACCAAAAAAAATGCCTTGAAAGTTTTTTTTAAAAATTAATTTATTTTAAATAAGAAAGTTATGGGCTTTAAAAAAACGACGAAATTGAGAAACGCCCTCTAGTGGCCAAACGATAAAAATAGAAATTTTTGTTAGCGCCAGAGTTTTCTAAATTTTGGCCCCAACCGGTTAAATTTTTTCACCCCTTCAAAAAAGGTTGTTCATAAGAACGCGTCCAGTTTGGGACACCCACAGGGAGGGATATTTTTAGTTTTAAAAGAGGGGGGGACACCCTGTATATTAAAAATGCCCCAACGAAAATTCAAAAAAAAAGGTAACGTTAAAAGCAGGTTATTGCAAAAAAAAAAGAAAAAAAATTATATTTTTATACCAAACCAACTTCCAGGCCTTACCGAGATCGGGTTTGTAATGTAAGAAGAAATTTCCCGGAAAAGGGAACGTCGAACTCCACCTAGACATCTACCATAACCCAACAAACAGCGTGAGAAGCCATACTTTTTTAGATTCAAGCGGGATAATAAGGTGAAAAGGAAAATTTTTAAAAAGGGGTTTGTAATGTTTTTTTTAAAACTGAAAAAACCTTAGAAAATTTTACAAAAATTTTTATTTAAATAATACGGGGTGTTAATTTGACAATTTTTATACAAATAACGGGAAAATAAAATAGTTGCAACATTGTTATTTCTTATTTTAATCTGGGGATAAATCACCTTTTTAGACTCCCCAACCCCCAACTTTAAAATAAAAAATCATTTTAATAAAATGATTTTTTTTATTTGAAGTATCTTTTTTTCCCGTGAATTGATTAATTTTTTTTTTTATAAAATTTTTTCAAGTAGTCAGAATATGGTGGAAAGTAATTTTTCAAAATTTAAACCCTTATAAAAATACAGCAGCAAAAGAGGCAGGTGTTCGGAGCGCTGAGAGGTCGATCCTATTTGTTCTGTCGGTAGATTTATACAAAGCCTTAACAAGTGGTTTCAACTCAAAAAAGCATAAAAAATAAAACCCTAAACCAAAATCCCCCTTAATATTACAAAAAAGGTGATTTGGGCCCAAAACCCCCTACATTTGTGCCAAATTTTTTCAAATATTTAATTTTTTGGGGAGGGGGTTTTGTGAGTCTATCGGGTCGTGTTTTTTTTTTGCCTAGAACCAGGTCAAACAAGTTAGGGTTTCCCTTTTAGTATGTCAGGGCACATGAAATCGTATTTTACGACATTTTTTTTTGGCCTCGAACTTTTTAAATTAATAAAAAGTGATTTTTTTTCATTTAAAAAAAAAGATACCGAAAAATTTTTTGTGTTAAATTAAAGCCCACACTGTAGCGTTCAATGGTAACAAATTATTATAAAAAATCTAAATTTTATTCAAGCAGCATTCAGAAGCAAAGAACGGGATCGTATCATCTCTTTATATGGAAAAAAAGAAAATATATATTCCGTTTAAAAAAAAACGTTTAAAAGCCCAGTTTATATTTTATGTACTATATTTTTCAAATTTAATAAAAAAACATAAAACATCCGCAATTTTTTGTTGCTCAAAGTGTTTTAAAAAAAATAAGTTTTTAAAAGTACAATAAAAAATAAGGAATTCTGTGGTTGTTTTCTTACCACCCAATAAAAAAAGGTTTTTGGTGGGTAATTAATAAAAGAATGATATTTTTTATGGGGTTTAAAATCTACCCGCATGTTTTGATATTTTAAATTTTCCTTTTCTAAACAACTTAAACAGCCCTTGGATTCGTTTAAACCTGTCGATAAAACTTAAACTATTACACTTCCACCGGACCGTAAGATTTTTTGCAGTCGGCCGGTGCTAAGCCGAGCGCGCAAAATATGATTTTGGCCCGTTAAAAAAATATCATGACTTAATACTATAAAAGGAATATAAAAATTTTTTATTTTAAAAACTTCTTTAAACATTAGCAAAAACGCAGCATGTAGGTTTAAATTTTTTTTCTCGATGGCCTAAAATTGCTTATGAAAATTAAATTTTGAGTTTCCTACTATTTTAAAAATTTAAAAAAAAAAAAAACAGCTTCGGGGACGTTGTTCGAAGCGCTATTGTGTCTACTTTAATCAAAAAAAATTTAATTTGATAGTTTGAATATTATTAGAGATATAGAGTGGAGATTTAAAAACGTTTTTTATTAAAAAACGATTTTTAGGGGTTTTTTAAAAAAAAAAAAAGTTCTCGACAACTAAAAATGTCGTAAAAAGCAAGTTCGTGTACACGATTAACTTATTAAAGAACCCCACGAAGTCTGGTTTGGTTCTACCCCGTTTTTTTTTTTTCGATAAATAAGAGACTTGTTTTTCAAATTTTACTAAGATTTGATGAGTTTTCAATTGACACCAGTATAAAAAATCCCGTAGGAATATAAAATTACATTTTCTTTAAAAAATCGCAGTTTTTGTTTAAACAAATATATTTTCCTAGAATTATTAAGAAGATTTTTGTCAGGATGAAAACCTGTAATATTGTAAATATTTCGTAAGGTCACAATCAAATGTTGAGCTATGACACCAACGGGAATTAAAGGAAAACCAGGTAAAAAATATGTAACAATGAAAATAACAACCAAACTTAGAAACAATAGGTTCACAGTTGACAAAAAATGTAAATTATAATATTTGGGAAAATTTTTAGGCATTAAATTATAGTACCAAATTGTTCTGTGTCAGACTATTTAAAAATAAATAACTATTGTTAAGTTAATTTTTAAGTTTTTAAAAATAAAGAATCTTATCCAATAGAAAAAATACTAACAGAATTGGATATAGCCCACTAACTGAAGACCCGAAAGTACCCAAAGCTGAAAAAAATCTGTACAGTTTTCATTTGTGGCGCAATTCTTAGGTCTTCGCGGATGCTTTCGAGCGAGAAAAATTTATAACGATTCCGTCCCAAAAATGAGTTTCCGCGTATATCTGCCAAAATAGGCGAATAAGAAAATTTTTTTTCAGACAAAAAAAGAAATTTACCTCAAAATCTACAAAAATGGTCCACCCTTTTTTCGCAACACCAATATTTTTCGCAAAAAAGGCCGTCGAAAAATCCATAATATTCAACACCGGATAGATTTGATGTGGTAGTAGTAGTTTTTACTAAAAAGCAGATGGGCAAATAATTTTTTATCAAAACGCAAGAAAGATGGGAAGGAAATTTTTTGGGGTCATTGAACACTTGCTAAGGTTTCATTATAAAAAAAAAATGTTAATAAAAACCATTTTTTCAAAAAAAATCAATAAAATAATGAGATACTCTCAAAAAATTGTGAAAAAAAAAATTGTACCGCTTTTATTTATATTTAAAAAATCAGAATGGACCCAAACCGCAATGATAGGTACGGGTTTTCCCCTTCTGGTGAATTGAATGATTAAAAATGTACATTATTGGCCGAGTAATGGAACAATTCGTCCGCCCGCTTATAAGTGAATCCATGAAGATAGCGGCATTCTAGGGTAGAGCGGCAGCTAAAATGAGGGGACTTTTGGGTCCCGTTATCTCTAAAAAATATGATTTTTGAAAAAAAAAAATAAGGACAATTTTTGGATTAAAAACGATCTTCATTTTTTGTCTAAACAAAAAATTTTCCAATTCGCATATTTTGGCAGATATTAGCAGAAAACCCATTTTTAGCCCTTTCCCACATGTTAATGTTGATAAACTTTTTTCGCTCGAAAACACCCCGAAGACCTAACAATTGGGCCCCAAGGGAAAACTGCGGATTTATTTACAGCTTTGTCCCCTTTATTTACTGGGCTAATATGAATATGGTTCTTAAAAATATGCAAAGAGGCTTTATTTTTGGTGTTAAACAATATTATATGAATATGTTCTGTAGTTTTTGAAAGTTTCAATAAGCTTTTTGGGGGTTCTTTTCCTGAAAAGTTTTAAAAAAACGGACCACTTTTGGGACTGGTCCGGATGGGAAATGAGCCTGCTATCCAGATTTGAACTTTAGATCGCCTAAAAAAAAACCCATCAAAAAATTTCCAAAACCTCAAAAAAAAAACCCGGGCCCCCGTTGTCAAGATAAGATTAAATGAAAAAATGAGAAATTAAAACTAAATTTTTAAGGAAGTTTTGTTTTAAAAATTTTGTAAATTCTAAAACGAAAATAGGTTTTTTTGAGTTTTTTTAAAATTTTTTGGGGGTTTTTTTTATAGGGTTAATAGGACTGAGCAAGCTCAAACCGCGCCTCGGGACCAGGGTCGAAGTGGTCCCATTTTTTAGAAACTTTCTAGGCAGGTAACCCAACGAAAACTTAATGAAATATTATATAATATACAAAACTTATTTATTCCGTTTTAAAAGCCTGCAAAAAAATTATCCACATCCACACAGAAATTCAAAACATTTTAAAGTTGTTTAATAATTTTAAGTATCAACAATTTAGTGCTAATTTAGAAGTGTATTCAAAAATGAGAACGTGCAAAACTGACAACATGCAAAATGCTTAGTGACAAAGCGCATGCTTTCCACACATCAATATAACACTAAAATCTTACTTTTTATGCGTATCCTTAAGACGACTTGTTAGCGTTCTTCTAAATAAATAGTAGAAGTTAATTGACAATAAATAGGAATTAGGTTATGTAGAAAACTGGCTTCACAATTTTATCTGTTATTTTACGAAGAATAGATATACAAGGCACGGTAGAATTAAATAAGCGGTAGCGTCTCTCGCACAGAAATGCGTGTTTCGCCGACAGCCGCTGCGTGAAGATTAAAGCGGTTCAATCCAGTTTTCTCAGTGAATCGGAGTTAAATTTAGTGAGTTTTAGCACTGTACGTGTATACCAGGGCGAAGTAATAATATTTTTGTGGATAGTATACGTTTTTTTTAGGCAATGGCTGCGTTTTGTGCAGTAGATAACTGTTTTAGTAAAATTGATGGTACAAACTCGTTTTTTAGATTCCCAAAAGATCCTCTCAGGTATGAATAAACATTATTTAGGATTAAAATAAAACCCTATTTGTTTTCTCAAAAAATAAAAATATAAAATTTTACGATCGATACATTCAGTAACCGATTCTTTTTAAACCTTTTTGTTAATGATAAAATGAAATATTAAACTTTAATTTCCCAATAATAGCATAAGGGTGAAACCAAAAAAAAATAATTTGTTTATTAATTAAACCAAACGAATCAATTTGAGAAAGAAAAGTATTTTTTATGTGAAGAAAATGGGGGATTTAAAACTATGGATCGTGGGGCATAAAAATATATCCTAATGTACGATAATCTACAAAATTGACGAGTTAAACCATGAATTATTTTAGACCGTACATATTATTATGCGCAGTAATAAAATCTAAGTAGGAAAATAGGCAAAATGTTTGCCGTAATTATCACTCACTTTCAATTGCAATTAAAAAGAAAATCTTTTTCGCTCTTTTTAGATGTGAACAGTGGAAACAAAAACTGGGATTTGTCGGAAATCACAGATATTCACACTTTAATAATAATGAATGCTATTTAAAAATTAGAATATGTGCAATACATTTTGAGTCACAGTATTTCTCGAATCCTCAGAAGAACCGGATTAAATCTGATGCCATTCCAACACTACATTTACCCATTAATAATAAGTCAGTTTTAAATTCGGCAACTCAAACACTACTTCTAGAAAAGGTTAACGCATCTACACAAGTTTCTTTAATTGATCAAGAAAAAACTCAAACAAAGAGTAGTGATATTGCTATTCAAACTAATCAAAATACTTTACAAGATACTTTAGAAGAAATAAAAATAGAAACTAAAAAAAAAAGCATGCCAAACACCAGCATCCTTTCATCCGATAGTTCCAGAAAACGTAAGCTGAAGAGCAAAATACACGAGTTAGAAAAACAAGTAAAAATTACACGTAAAGAGGAAGATATTACCCTAGAGGACGTCCACGATTTTTTGAAAAAAAATTACCCAGAAAAATTTGTTTCTTTCTTTTCAGCTCAGTTAAATTTACTAAATAAATCCCCTAAAGGTGCTCGTTACACAAATGAAATAAAACAGTTTGCGCTTTCTTTATATTTTCTGGGTCCAAAGGTATATAAAACATTAAAAACAACATTTAGACTTCCATCAAAAAGAACTTTGGAGAGAATTACAATGCACTGGATTGATGCACCGGGTTACAACAGCTTTCTTCTTAAGGCTTTAGAGCTAAGAGTTGATTTATTAGAACCCATTTCTAAAGACTGCGTAATATGTGTAGACGAAATGTCACTTAAATCAAATCTTTTCTACAATATTGTTAAGGATAAAGTTGTTGGATTTGAAGAAACGGAAAATAAAATAACAACCGACATTGCCACCAGTGCTTTGGTAATTATGGTCAAAGGTATTGCAAAAAACTGGAAGCAACCTATTACATATTATTTTTTAAAAAATTCTACAAAAACTGCAGATCTTAAAGAAATAATATTTCAGGCCATAAGAAATTTGAGAAAAGTTGGTTTTAATGTATTGGGTATAATTTCAGATCAGGGTTCTAACTTCTATAAACTCGTAAAAAGCGATTTTAAACTTACTCCAGAAAATCCTAGTAGGTAATAATTTTATTAAAAAATGTTATTTAGAACAAATGTACGAGTATGATAAAAAAAGAATGTATAGATTAGCACCAAAATTGTCAGAAGAACATATATATCCTACCAATTTCCAAAAAAAAAGAAGGTTCGGTACGCCAAACAAGTTTTTCAGTCATTCTGTATGTACGGCAATGCAAATTAATAGAGTTTAAGGTTTTACCAGGAGAGGCTGAACCTACTGCTAATTTTATTAAAAAGTTAACGTTTTTTTTGATATGCTTAATTGTACCATCTTCAAAATTTTGGCTTTCAAAGGAACAGAAAAACAACTAAATTTTTAAAGGAAATGGACAATTTATTTAAAGAAATGAAGGTTTTTAACTCAACAGGAAAAGATATTACTAATACTATGAGGTTTATTTATGGCTGGAGATTAACTATTTTTTCCCTTTTAAATTTTGGAAAATATTAAAGGAAAAAAATTATTCATTTTTGCTAACACGCCATTTAAACCAAGACTGCTTGGAAAATTTTTTTGGGAAGATTCGAAATGCTTGCGGGAATTCAAAAAACCCAACACCGATTCAGTTTTCTAGAGAATTTAAAAAATTGTTTGGTGTGAATTATTTCGAAGAATTTGAGGGCACAAACTGTCTAAAGGGGATATGAATAAAATTTTAATGAATGTTACTCCAGATTTTTTTAAAAAATGTAAAAAATTTTAATTACAGAAAGTTCGCCTCCAACTAATTACTTGAAAGTTTATACGACAGATTATCCATTTTGATAAATCTGAAGGAAACTCTTTAATATATGTAGGGGGATATTTATTAAAGAAATGTCTAAAAAACATTCATGTTCTATATGTGAAAAATATGTGACAGAAAAAGACCTTCCGAGCGAAGCAACTACTTTTTGTCGTAAAAAAACGTACAAGAGCACAGAAGAAAAACCTTACGGGGGGTTTAACCATTCCCCCTTACTTCATTTGTGGATTTTCTAATATCATTGGAGGATATATTTGTTCAAAAATTTAATGATTTAGCCGGAGTTCCCTAATATAGGCAAACATTTAATGGACGAGTTTTCTAAGTTTAGTTTTTTCATCCGTGTAAGTTCTTTCTCTGGCGTATTGTATTTCTTTATATACTAGAGTAAAATTTATTACACTCTAAAATTTCAACAAGAAATCAAAACAGAAAGCAAATAAACAAATAACCAAATTAAATATTTTAAAAATTTATAATTTTTTCGTTAAAAATTATTAATGTTTACTAGATACTTTAGTTTAGAGTTATAATAATTTGAGTTTGTATCTACTTCTTGTTTTCAATTTCGATTTTTTTATTATTTATTTGTTTTAAGCTTTAACCCTTACACATTTTTAAGAACGTGTAGCATTTATATCCTAAATATCATTAATCTAAATACATACATTAAAATAAGAGTGTGCAATAGAGTGTACACACCTTATTAGTTAAAACTGATTGCATAATAATGCGATTAAAATTTACTAATTAAACGTCCCCTCGCATAAACGCTGCCCGACGATGGCAAAGCCGGGCATGTCGGGCTTTTGATCGCAATAGTTTAAAGGTTTGGTGACTGTCGCTACTGTCTTGTTATTTATACTGTGTACAAGGAGTCCTAACGGTATAGGCTTTTCAACGAAATTTGTGTATATAAAAATAAACCCAGATAAAAGTACACTTTTTTGTCACTCGTGGCGCTAAAACCGAAGACGTACCGTATCTATTATTATTATTACTCCCTAAAAAGGCACACCGACGTGGTTGATTAATCTAAAAAAAAAATCTAATGAAATAAAAATAATTGTTAATTGTTTCCGAATTTTTGAGCCATTAATATTAAAATGGGACGATGCCGTGCAATTTCTGGGTGCATGAGTGGTCAAAAAGGTAGTGAAAAAAGCATAATTCAAAAGAACTGAGACTAAGTAACCTCAAAAATGTTTGTAAATAATTTAAAGTCCATTTTTTACATTAATTTTGTAATTGTAACTACTGAAAAATGTAATTGTAAAGTTTTCATTAATAAATAATTGAATTTGATAATACTTGTTTACTTAGTTGTATAATTTCTTTTATTTTCAAATAAACTCCTGGACAAAATTAACGCAACATCATAAGTTTACCACATTTTTGATGCTATTTTTTTTTCTGAATTTATGATCCGATTTGAATGATTTTTTTTTTTAAATTGTAGGTTGGTTCCTTGACAATGTCATCGTTTTCGATTTTTATAATAAAATGTTTATTTTCGATTTATACCAGGTGTTTTAAAAATGTTATGTTTTTTTCCAAAAATTCGTATCAGCCTGTGGAGTATACTAGCAACCGAAACATACAGTAGTTGACATTAGACGGTAGGTCTATCTTTCGTCAACATTTTCTTTTTTGGTTTGCTTCGTTATCTCTGTTATTAAAGGAGATACACCGTTTTATAGCGTAACATGTTTTTATAGACTGTATTATTTAACACATTCATTGTTAAATGTTTAATAGGCTATGGACCTTTTCTAACATTTCAAGCGATTTGTCGACAGATGTTGTGTTTTAAAGATACAAAGGTCAAATAAAATTGCCATACTGTTAAAAACTGTTCGGAAACTGCAAAACTTTCGTTTTGTATGCCCAGTTGATATTTTTATCTTGAAAAATGAATCAGCCAAAAAATATATATCATATTGCTAATATGATAGGAAGACATCGTTCGACTATAAGTCGTATGGTTGAACGATTTAACGAGCAGGATCTTACTCTCGTAGGGCAGGACAAGGGCAAAAACGATGTACCGATTCCAGGGATGAGCGTTATTAGGCAAACTGCTCTAAGAAACAGGAAGATCACTAGTGCTAGGCTAAAAAGTGAGCTTGAAACTGCTCGCCATCATACAATATCGTCTCGAACAATCAGAAGGCGTTTAAATAAGGCTGGTTTAAGCAACAGAAGACCGGTAAAGAAACAATAACTCATCAGAGAGCATAGAGTTGCAAGATTGCGTTTTGTCAGAAATTATCAACACTGGATTGTTAATGGAAGACGGTTTTATTTTCTGATGAAATGAGAGTTAGTCTCAATTCCTCCTGATGGGCGTGAACGTATTTGGTGAAGGGCAGGAGAGATTTGTAAGTGGCACTATCTCTCAAAATCCCGTTTGGTGGAGGCTCTGTAATGTTTTGGGAGGAATATGTTTCAACGGACGCACAAAGTTAGTTTCTAAACGTGAAGATCAATAAACGCCGATTTTTATCTAGAAAACATTGGAATTGAACATGTAATGCCATTTGTTTCTTTTTTGGGACCGAATAGTTTATTTATGCAGGATAATGCTCGTTCCCACGTAGCTAGATAAGTAATAGACTACATGAACTCTGTAGATATTTCGTTGATGGAATAGAGACCTCACAGTCCTGATTTAAATCCCATAGAGCATCTATGGGATGCTCTTAAAAAAAGATCTGAAGTCGCAAGCCCGCAATTGGTTAATGCAGTAATTGCAGAATGGGAGGATGTTCCCCAAGATACAATAAAAATTTAATTTCTAGTATGCCGAGGCGTATAAACGCAGTGATTCGAAGTAGAGGTGGGTATACACGCTATTAATATAAATCCATTAATTTTATTGTTTTTAATTTTTGTTTCCTTTCATGTTTTACTCGTTTCCAAAAATATGTTTAATAAACTCACGTGTAAATCTTAACACTGTTATGGCTTTATTAAGTAGTGAAGTAACTCGTTTATTTTATTTTTATTTATCAAAGTGAGCAGAAATTGTATGGTTGTACAGAAAACAAATAATGTATTTGATATTGACACATTGCTTGAAATGTTAGAAAAGGTCAATTGAAAACATTTAACAATGCATGTTTAAATAATAAAGTCTATAAAAACATGTTACCTATAAAACGGTGTATCTCCTTTAATAACAGACATAATGGGAAGTAAACCAAAAAAGAAAAATTTTTGCAAAAGATAGATCTATCGTCTAATGTCAACTGCTATATGTTTCGGTTTGCTAGTTATACTTCACAGGGTAATACGAATTTTCGGAGAAAAACGTAACATTTTTATTAAACCCGGAATAAATCGAAAATAAACTTTTTATCATAAACAGCTAAAACAATGACATTTTCAAGAAAACAACCTCCAATGCAAAAAAAAACATTCGAATCGGATCATAAATTTAGAAAAAAAATAGCATTAAAAATGTGAAAAATTTATGCTGTAGCGTTAATGTTGCCCAGGAGTTTATATTTGTTAGTATCTAGTATTATTAAAGTAAAATATTCTGTTTTCATAAAAAATGTACGAATATACATTATAAATCTTTATTTTGTTTATTAACCATATAATCTCATTAAATAAATAATTGTAATTATTAATTCAAGAAACAGAGATAATATTCCCCGCCCAACACTCCAAATAAGTACGTCTTAAAGTCGTACGTACATCGTAAAGTTCTGCCCCTAAAATAGTAGCCATTCTTTTAACATCACATTCGGACTCCTTGTGTCTATACTTCGTGTGTTATTTAAAAAAAATGACTGTTAAAAGAATAAAAAAACAAGAGGTGTTAAATGTACGAGATAACAGGCATAATTTTATTGAAAACCCTTTAGAAAAATGTATATAAGATGAAACGAGATATGCTTTCCCTCTATATGTGTTTTAACTCTATAAACTCGGTAATATCATACACCATTTAAGGCCAATAATTCAGTAAAAATTATTGTGTTATATCTACTAAGGTTTTTAACATTTACCTGTTGCTCTCCTATTTGCACTGGCGCGCCACCTGGTGTCAAAAAATCAACCGGCGCATTAGGATCGGTTATCGGTTGAGGAATAAAAAAGTTCATCTGTGGTGAAACCTCGGCGGGTAATTTTTCTGGAGCCGGCAAGGAACTAGGGCCGCTGGTGGATTTAGCCCCATTTTGTTTAAAAATGTCTACATACGAAGTCTTTAAATCTATAAAGAAATACATTATTTAATGAAAATTCGGCATACCCAATCAGCATAATCTTCGCACTTAATTACGACGAGCCCTATTCATATAGAAATAATTTTTTTTTCAATATTTTGTAATTGTTTAGATGTGTGGCTCCACTTTTTTCGGATGTAAAATCAATATGATTAAGTTGTTCTTTTTGTCAAATATTTTTATTTTTCAAGTTCATCAAAATAGAATAATTTAAAAAATTAAAAATTTTTAAATTTTTTGATTGCAAAAAAAATTGAAAAATTTAGAAAAAACCAAAATTAATATTTTGAATTTTTTATTATTTGTTTTCGGGTAAAATATAAATGCTACATTTAAAAGGATGCATTTTATTGACGAAAACAAAAATACCATTTTTTTAAATTTTTAAAATAAATATTTACACCGATTTTTTTTAAGTTTTACTTAAAGATTTTTAAATTTGCCGTAAAATAAAACAAAATTTGAACAAAAAACATGTCAATATCTTTATTTTTTCGATTTTTTATGATTAAAAATAGGTGGAGCAGACATCTTAACAATTAAAAAGTCTCATTATTAATTATTAAATTAAATTATTAAATAATTTTATACAAATTTGTTTAATAAAATTAAAATTAAATTTAAAAAAACATAGTATAAAATTTTTTAAAAATAATTAAAATAATAATTGTATACCATTTAGATTCGATCATTCTACGTCTAAAGTTCTTAAAAAAACAGCCCTTTACTGTTTAGTTTCCGGTCCATAATAAACTCATAATTTGTCATCTTACACGCGTTTTTTAAAGTTTTGTATTTCTTAAAATTTTTTTACCCAATCGATACGAGTATCTTTTAAGATTTTGTCCAACCTTTTTTGACTAAGTGATCCTGTAGTATTTTATATATGGATAGAACTTATCCCAAAAGATTGCCTCAATCTCACGGTATCTCACATGTTTTTTTCGCATTATTAGTTTTGCACAGCATTACTGTTTTTGCAACTGATTTTAGACGAACTTCCTATTTCGTCGCTAAGCGAAAACCCCCGATAAAATTCGTTTTCCCCCTTTTATGGCAAAAAATTAACTTTTTCCAAAAAAAAAATTTTATTGGGGGTTCCTGGAATCCCCGTCAAAAGTCGAAATAAATCATTGCAAAAAAATTATATATATATATATATATATATATATATATATATATATATATATATATATATATATATATATATATATATATATATATATATATATATATATATATTTTTTCTATATCTATATATATATATATATATTTTCTTTTTTATATATATATATATATATATATATATATATATATATATATATATATATATATATATATATATATATATATATATATATATATATATATAAAAAAGGGTTTTAAAAAGTAGTCCCCATGATTTTAATGGGAAAATGGAGGAGCTCAAAATAAGTTGAAAAAGCCAAAACATATGAGTCAAAAGTTAATTGTTTTCGAAATATGCCCTTTAAAGGGGTTTAAAAGTTGGCAACGCCGGTTTTGTCGAAGCGTCTTAACTTTGAACGTTGTTATTGTTTTTTTTGCACTGTTTAAACATTCTTTAAGGAGATGTTTTTTTTACAAAAAAAAAAAATTTTTTGCAATTTATTTTGATATTTAAATTTAAGTAAAAAACAATCAATTATTTTTGGGTTTTTTTTTCTTTATAATTAAAAAATTTCCCCCAAAAAAAAAAGGCAATATCCATTTTAAAAAAAAATTTTAAAATCTTTAAAACAACTTTTTTTGTTTTGCTTAAAAATAATTTTTCGGGGTTGCACACTTCCCCGTTTTCATCACTCTTTGGTACACAAAAACCGTTTTTTTTTAAAACATATCGGCTTTTTTTTTCCCGTTCCCCAAAAAAGCAAAAAATAGTTTTGGCCGGATCGGTAAGCTTTTTGTACGATGATTTTACCAAAAGGTGGCGCTTTTTTTCCCCAAAATTTTTTTTAATTTTTTTAACTGCGGAAACAAATTTTTTAAAAAAAATTATTTTTTTTTTTTATTTGTAAAATAAAACATTTAAAATAAAGTTTATATTTTTATCAAATGAATCTACTGATAAAAAATTAAGAAAAAAAATTTCCCCGTTGTTACGGTTTAAAAAAAAATTTCTTTCAAAGTATGTTTTTAAATCGTTTAGACAAAAACCCTTTAAGTTTTTTTCAAAATGTCATATAAACTTTTCGACTTATTTTTTGCTCTACTATCGCCCCCCTTAAAAAAATAAAAATCTACTTTTTAACCCCGTTTTTTTATATATATATATATATATATATATATATATATATATATATATATATATAATATATATATATATATATATATATATATATAGAAAATATATATATCTTTTATATATATATATATATATATATATATATATATATATATATATATATATATATATATATATATATATATATATATATATATATATATATATATATATATATATATATATATATATATATATATATTCTCTAGTAGAAAATTTTCCCCCCTTTCAGGAATTGAGGGGAAATATGTTTTTTTTGCGGAAGTTTACCCAACGTTTTGCTAAGATATAATCTGTTGTTTATTTGAATTGTAATATTTTTTTCGTGTTTTGTGTTAAAAATATCAAAACCCCCCGGGGGGGGTCGTTACTTGTAGTTATGCTGGGTACAAGTAAATATGTTACATGGTAAGCTAGCAAAAAATTGTTTTTTTGTGGACAACATGAGAACACAATGTCTTTTTCAACTTTCTTATAAGGGGGTGTAATCCCTTTTAATTTAAACCAAAAACCCAAAATTTTTAAAAAATGACTTACTTCCCCCTGTTGCATTTAAACATATTGGGTTTGCAGGCTTGTGGCCCTACATCTTCATTTTGTAAAAGGTGTTCCGCCTGAAGGAATCGCCCCCGGTCCAGATGTGCCACATTCTGATCTGCTTTTAAAGATGGATAGTTTGTAGTAAGGTTACTATTATGTACCACTACTGTAATCAAACTACTATTTGCGTTATTATAACCCATACCTGGTGGTGAGCAGTCTGCTGCGGCATTTTCGGCATTATATCCGACATTTTGGGGGCGGTTTGAAATCGTTCGCTGGATCGTTGGGGTCGCATCACGTTTACCCAATTTTTTTTCTCATCCCTACAATCTGGTAAAGACAAAGTATATATTAATAATATTCTTTATTCAATTAAAATTTTTCATCTTCTATGGGGGGTTATTCTTACCTTTTGGGTTTTTGTCAGGCAGTTTCATCTGATTCTTTTGGGCCCCATGGAAACACTAAAAATACCGCCAAACCAACCGGTACTCTGTTTGGGCGACTGAGGGGTTAGATTTGGCTTGCGGAACGCTGGTCTTTTTCCCCCTTTTTGGGGCGTCTTCAAAAAAAATTTTTTTCCCCTTGATTCGTTGGGCATAGAAATTTTTGGGCCGGTTGGCGGTCCTAAAAGCAAAACAAAAGGGAAAAAAAAATTCTCAAGTTGTGCGAACAAAACAAGCAAAAGAAACGTGTGTGGAAATATAAAAAAGTTGAGAAATCTGACCAAATTATAATTAAAAAATTTAATTTTTTTTTTTTATTTATTTATATATATATATATATATATATATATATACACCGTGTTCTTAACCCCCATTTAACTTTTTTATTATAAGAGATACAAGTTAGGTTAAATTTGAAGTTTGTTTTTTTCGCTGATTACAATGGCGATAATAGAAAAAAAAAAGAACATCAGATTTACGACATTAAAAAAAAAGGTTTTTTTAAAGCAACACCCTTATTTGTTACGTTAATTCGATAGAGAATGTAAAATTTTTATACAATTAGTTATTAAATTTTTTTTAAAAAGATAAATACAAGTTATTTCAATTTTGCATTTTCCGTAACTGGACGCAGGGGGCCATGGAATTTTTAAAAAAGCATTTTTGTACAAAAATTATATCGTAGTACGCTATGACAGAAACTAAATTTAAATATAGTCC
>JAHBCN010000404.1:0-194137 GCA_019359885.1 Listronotus oregonensis | reverse complement strand
TTTATTTTTTAAAAATAAAAAAATAAATTTAAAATATATATATATATATATATATATATATATATATATATATATATATATATATATATATATATATATATATATATATATATAATATATATATATATATATATATATATATATATATATATATATATATATATATATATATATATATATATATATATAATAATTTTACGGACACCACGCCGATTTTCATAAATTTTTTTTGCATGTTTTGGGGGCTGAACAATCTAAAATTTTTTCCGAAACCTCTGGTTTTTGAGTTATAGGCCCCCAAGTGAACAACCTCAAAATTCTTTCTTGAAACTGATTACCAAAATGGGAACAAAACTAATTAGGCACTTATATATTAAACAAATACACTGAAATTTACAATAATTTATTGTCTATTTTAAGTAAAAATTATCTTAAATAAATCCACTTTTCTGTATCTTGTAAGAAGATTTGTGATGTATAACTGGTTGCCTGATTATAATTAAGTTGTCAAGTTATAAAAAACTGGATTTATTTTAGATGTTTTTTACTAAAAATAAGCAATAAACTTTTGTAAATTTTTGGTATTCGTTTTATATAAGTGCCCAATCAGTATGTTCCATTTGTGGTAATCAGTTTCAAGGGATGAATTTTGGAAAAATGTTCATTTTGAGGTTAGTCCCTTGGTGGCCTCAAACTCAAAAACCAGAGGTTGCCGGAAAACTAATTTTAGATTTCAACCCCAAAACCCCCGTATGCAAAATTTATGAAAATCTGGTGTTCCTAAATTTAAATTTAATATATATTTTATATATAAAATATATAAATTTTATAAAATTAAAAATTATATATATATATAAAATATATATATATATATATATATATATATATATATATATATATATATATATATATATATAATATATATAAATATATATATATATATATATATATATATACGGGGTTGGTCCACTATACCCCGTCGGTAAATAGTTACTAAACCGTTGAACTTATGAGAAGATTTTCTTAACAAAACTTTTAAAATTTTATCTCTGCTACAATCCAAAATTATTTTCTAGTATACAGGGTGTCTCAAAAAAGAGTAATATCAAAAATTATATTTTTGTTAAATGCAATACCCTATGTTTTAATGTGGCAAATGAAACCTCTGTGGGTTCTGTATTCAACTTTAAATTTGTATGTGTGTCGAATGCAGCGTTGCCAAGCTATGAATTTTTTTTTTAAAGATAAGCCAAAAACATACTTTTTTTAAACTGTTTTGTCTCCGCTACTGTTTGTTAATTTCGAAAATTTACATGTAATGTAATATTGACATACTTTATCCTAAACTATCTTCATTTTTGATTTAATTATACAAGGTGTCCAAAATATTTATTCAAACATCTCTATTTTCAATTTATTTTAATTAAATTTCTAAATACAACACCTGTATATTATTTTGCCATTGAAAAGCATAAAGTGTTTTTCGAAAACATTATGTTTGCCCTATCTATCGCACTATCGTTTTGAGATATTAAGGCTTTTCCGTAAATTTACACTCAAAATGGGAAATATCGTAGGCGGATGGCTCAAGAAATCGAAACAATTGATACGGGGTGGCATAATAATATTACTACTTTTTGTAATAATAAAATTTATATCATTTTATTTACATTTAATAAAATTATTCAGAACACAAGACTAATAAAGGTAACATAAATAAATTTACATAAACCCAATTTAATTCATTAAATACCTAAACATCACCATTTTGCTGTAAACACATATTGAACCTGTCGATTAAAGATCTATTTAATTTTGTACCTAACGTTAAGGAAGTCATTGAATTAAATGCTTCTCTTATTCTTTCTCGCATATTTGCTGCTGTAGTTGGGGGGGTCTTTAGACCGTTCTTTAACGACCCCCATAGAAAAAAATCAAGTTTTGTCGATCTGGTGACCTTGGAGGCCAAGGAACAGATCCTCTTTTTTCCCATCCAACGGCCTGAAATTTTTCATCCAAGTATTTGGACTCCCGCACCGTGAGCGGTGCCCCATCTCTGGAACCATATCCTTCTTAATAGTTGTAGTGGTATATTTTCTACGATTATCAAGATCTTCATTTAAAAAAATTTAAAAATATTCCTATAAAGGGGTCCATCAAAAATGGGGGGCCTATTATAAGTTTAATAATGCCTCCCAAACATTTACACTTACCTATGTTGCTGGTTAACAGTCCTCAAAAAGTGGTTAACATCGGCGTAAAAGTGTAAATTATGCCTTTCACTGACCATTATTGTGGAATGTCGCCTCATCGTAAATAATACAATGTTAAAAAATCGTACATATTCTCTAATCCGAGCAAGATCCCAATTAAAGAAATTTTTCCCCATTTTCAAAGTCTTTCTTTCAAGTGCTTGATTCATTTTTTCACGATATGGATGAAACTTATTCTTACTCAACATTTCTCCCCAGAAGTTTTGACCTAAGTTCAGCAAATCACTTATGTCCCTTACTTCTATGTGGGTCTTTAACAACAAATGCGACCACGTTAAATTCATTTTCTTCGTTTACCACTGGCTTTATTGCTTCCATGCTTTTCGTACTTAACTATTCAGTCCTGTCAAATCTATCCATCAATCTTTGGAATGACCTTTCATCGGATGTCTTTTTCTCAGGAAACCTCTCACTATATACCTGGGATGCCAGAAGACAATTATTAAAATATTCTCCCAAAGGGTATAAATAATTTCAATTGATTCTTGCTGTGTAGACTTATTTTTTTTGCCAAATGCTTCTTAAAGAAGATAATGTGCACAAAATGTAACCAAATGTCCCGAAATTTCATAAATAAATACTCACACTGATATGCCAACGAGTATCAATTGTTTCTGACTTCTTGAGCCTCCGCCTACCATATTTCCCATTTTAAGTGTAAATTTACGGAAAAGCCTTATATATGAGAGATTTTCCGTACGACGTTCGTCTTCGTAAAACCATAAATCAACTTTATTTTTAAATACGGCACTCAATTGTTTATTGCATTTTTTGAAGCAGTTATAACCCCAATTACAATGATGTATAACACTTAATATTTTTCTGTTAAATAAACATTTTTTCCTAAGAGACAATGAGTAAGACAAGGAACGCACATCATTTCTTATAGGGGCTTTCCCACATTTGTTAATAAATATTAAGTGTTATACATTTTTGTAATTAAAATAATGGGGGTTTTAAAAAAATTAAATAAAAAACCCAGGTCCGTATTTAAAAAAATAAAGTTGATGATGGTCTAACGAAAATGAAACGTCGTACGGAAAATCTCTTAAGGCTGTTTTGTAGAACTTAAGAAGTGGCCATGAGAAAGTGTCTTTTGTTTTTCCATATCTCTTTAAATAACTCCAGAAAAAATAAAACGAATTGCTGATTTCGTTTTTATTTTTTCGGGTTTTTCATTTTTCCGGATATCCCCGGAAGTACTCGGTCCCAAAACTTTCAAAAATCGGCATGTTGTTAGGCACCTAAATGCGGAACTTTGCCATAATTTAACCGACCTCTTATCTCTTACGGTTTCCGAGATCCCCATGCTCAAAATCTGTGGCACCCTGTATATATATATATATATAAAAAAAAATTTTTTAAACAGGTGTTTACCGGATTTGACAGTAAATTAGAAGTAAATGGTGGAATTTTTAAAAATTATAAACTTATGTTTTGTGAACATAATTTAAGAACAATAATTTTATTAAAATTTAAAATACATATTGTTTAGTTATACATTTTGTTTTATTTTTTTAAATTTTGTCATAATAAAATCAGATGTCGTAATTTTTTAAACCCAAATATCCGAAAACTTTTGCATATCAACTTTTAACAAGTATATCTTTTTGACGAAAAAAATGACAAAACAAGTATTTAATTTACTTAAAAATGTAATACAGGGTTGTCCCAAAAAGTTGTGATTTTTCAAAATAGAAAAAAAGACGTGTAGGGGGCCACAAGAAAAGGCTGTAATAAGTTTCGTCATACCAAAAAACCCCCGAATACCAAATTTTACTCCAATATTTACATTATCATAAATTTTATTAAAAAAATAGAAAAATTAAATTAAAACTTTAACACCCTGTATTTCGAAAACGAAGGCCTTGCGGACCCATATTTGTATAGGCTTATGTTTATTTTTATTTTTGGACCCTGACTACGTACCTGAAGTATTGACATTTCCTCATGAATCACCCTGTATATACATATGTATATGTTGTAACGAAGATTTGTGTAGATATTTATATTAAAAATGTAACTTGTAGTGAACAACAGATGACGTACTCCTAAAAAGGTCACAAATTGCAATTTTAAATTTCTTTCCTAAAATCATTATTTTTTAATATTAATCTTATAGGGCCAAGAGGGTCCAGCCGGACTACAAGGAAATACAGGACTTCCTGGTGAAAAAGGTGATAAAGGAGCATTAGGTGCACCAGGTCCTCAAGGAAATCCCGGATCTCAAGGGGAACCAGGACCGCAAGGCCCTGTAGGACTTAGGGGATCACCAGGTGCAGCAGTAAGTAAATAGTCACGGTTTATAAAATTTTAATAATAATTTTTTTGTTATCCAAATATTTTATTTATATAATTCATACGCTTATTAATTTATTAACTATCAAAAATGTTCAAGATTAATCCTAAAAATCAAACACTTTATTGAAGTTATGGTACTTTTGTAGGGGGAAAATGGCCCTCCGGGTGCTCCTGGTTTAGTAGGTCCTCCGGGTAAAATAGGCGAGCGCGGAGCAAAAGGTCCAAAAGGCGATCGAGGTAGGAGAGGACCAAAAGGACATAGAGGTGAAGTAGGACTTAATGGACTTAAAGGTGAAGAAGGAGAAAGAGGAGAGAGGGGACTTAAAGGAGACCGAGGCCCTGAAGGGCCCAAGGGTAGTACTGTAAGTTAACATTTTTTTTTTGTTTAAAGCTATAATAATGGTGAATTCGTAATATTAAAAATTCAATTTTATTAGATAGAAAATATACACCAATTAGCCATTAAAAGTAGAAGTTTAAGATCACCCGAAATCCACAATTTCCAGAAATATTTTAGACCAATTTGGTATGTTTTATTTAACAAACGTTTACCACTAACATATAATTTAGTATTTAAAATTTAATTCCCTTATTTTAGTACCTCTTCTTTTTTTTAAGATCTAAAAACAGGCAAATGTCAAAGGGAACTAAATCTGGCGAATAGAGTGGATGCAATAATTTGTACTTTAATTCACCGCGGTTCGCGATAGTGTTTTTGAGTCCTTTTAGCACTACTCTAAATAAATGTTACAAATATTTTTGGTAAAAATTGCATATACGGTTTTCTGCTATTTTTGGATTTTATGAAAATTTTTTAATAAAATTACATTTAAGTATCCTTTGGGATAGCAAATATATTACCGGAGAAGACAAATTGTGTTTAATTTTTGTTTTTTCAACCAAATAAACTTGCTGGATCTTGGGGTGAATTTGAGTGCTGGGCGGGGTAAAAACGTATAAATTGATAATTATTTAGTTAAACATAACACACAGAAACAGAAATCTATTGACAAAATACGCAGAAAATCGGGAAAAACAACTTTTAATTTAAATTAAAAAAAATATAGGTTAGAAATAAATCTAATATCTGATAACACATTCTTTCTACATTGTCAAATTCAAAATAAGTATCAACAGTGTTGCCGGACTTAATAATTTTCGGCCATCAAATTTTGATATTCTTGTTCTGTCTGAAATATAATTGGGATAAATAAAAGCTGCTTTGCTTACAAAACTAACCATGACCGACTAGGGGCTCTTGAATTTGTCTAAACAGTTGGTCATGGTTAATTCTGGTTAGTTAAAGCGGCTTTTATTTTTCCCAAATTTTATTTCAGACGTGAAATGCGGGAACGTATTCGAAAAGACCCCGATTTGGCAACACTGCACGCTGACGTTCCTTGTCATAATGGGGAGTTTTCGCATTATATGGAGAAAATCAATGGTAATTTTAAATTTTCAAATTAAAATAAAAATACTAAAACACATAATTTCTCTTCTCCGGTAGTATATTTGCAACCCCTAAGGACACTGGAATATGACTATAAAAAAATTTTTACCATATAATCCAAAAATAGAAGAAAACCGTTTTGCAATAATTAAAATTTTATAATTGACGGGCCCCTTTTTTTAAATTTTTTTTTAAAAAAAATATTTTATATATATATATATATATATATATATATATATATATATATATATATATATATATATATATATATATATATATATATATATATATATATATATATATATATATATTATATATATATATATAAATTTATATATATTTATATATATATATATAAAATATATATATATATATATATATATATATTTTTAAATATATATATATATATATATATATATATATATAAAAAAAATTTTTTAAAATAAAAATTTATATATATATATATATATATATATATATATATATATATAATTTTAAATAATATTATATAAAAATAAAAAAATTTATTTAAATTTATTTATATTTATTAAAAAATAAAATTTAATATTTTTTTTTTTTTTTTTTTTTTTTTTTTTTTTTTTTTTTAAAAAAAAAAAAAAAAAAAAAAAAAAAAAAAAAAAAAAAAAAAATATTATATAATATTTTTTATATATATATATATATATATATATATATATTTTTATATATATATATATATATATATATATTATATATATATATATATATAAAATATATATATATATATATATATATATATATATATATATATATATATATATATTATATATATATATATATATATATATATATATATATATATATATATATATATATATATATATATATATATATATATATACAGTGTGTCCCAGGTTGGGATTTATCGTAAAATGAAAAAAAATTTTGGGGTTGAAATTTGACCGTTTATCAGCCCTGCTTGATTAAAAATAAAATTTAGCATATTTTTATTTTTTAAAAATCAAGCATGCCTTGATACGAGCATTTTTTAAATTTTATGAGTAGGTAAAGTAGTATTTCTAGGCAAGATATAAAAAAAGTTTATAAGAAAAAGTTGTTTAGAATGCAAAATTATGCCCGAATACCGAATTTCATAACCATAGGCCTACTTTGATTTTTACGTTTTGTTTACCAATTAATTTTTTATTCATATATTATAATAAGTAAATAATTTAAACGTAAAAATCAAAGTAGGCCTATGGTTATGAAATTCGGTATTCGGGCATAATTTTGCATTCTAAACGAAGTTTTCTTATAAACTTTTTTAAATCTTGCCTTAGAAATCTACTTTACCTACTCATAAAATTTAAAAATGCTTGTATCCAGGCATGCTTGATTTTAAAAATAAAAATATGCTAAATTTATTTTTAATCAAGCAGGGCTGGATGCCAAACGGTCAAATTTCAACTCCAAAATTTGTTGTCATTTTTACGTATAAATTCGCTCATCCTGGGACACACTGTATATGGGGTGTTGCTCCGTCGAGCGGGATATAGGGAATCCCATGTAAATTTTGAAGTGGTCCAATATTGGCTCCCCTAATTATTTTAGAAGAAAATATTATTAGGATTTTTTAAAGAGCACGAAAAGTTGTACCCAGTGTACAAATTTCAGCTCTTCTCAGTCCGCCAGCTAAGAGATAAATGCTAAAATAAGTTACGAATCTCCTATCTTCTTACGCGCCCTGTATTATTAGAAGTTTATAATAAAATACCAAGAAAATTATTTAACCTCTTACTCTCAAGTTGTCAGATCAATGTCACATCATTTTTAAATAATGAACTACTCAAATCAAGAAAAAATCACTATTAAAAAATGGTTTTATCAGGAAATAGTTATCGAAGAGTAGCGGACATGTTTGCGCCTATTTTCCCAATAGGCCAATACCAAGTAAATCAGAAAATGAACGGACGATAAAAAAATTTAAAACTACAGGCACAGTAATCAATAATTGCAAATGTGAAGAAAATCGACGTGAAAATCAGAGACAAATTGTACAAAACGAGAGGATTTTGACGTGATACTTTGTGTAGAGGGAGGCCGAAGAAAACATTAGCACGAGACAACTGGAGGACATTACTGGACAAGACCACACCACAATATCTCGAATTTTAAAAAGATGTAAATACCACGCTTACAAGTACGAAAGACACCAAGAATTAAGAGACGGAGACGAAATACGACGTCAGGAATTTTGCTTTGAGATGATGGAGAGGACAAACACTGACAGAGGTTTATTACAAAATATTTGCTTTACTGACGAATGCACTTTTACATTGAACAACGAACCCAACATTCAAAATTGCCGGTACTGGAGTAACGAAAACCTTAATCGATTTGTTGAGACAAGGACTCAATATCCACAAAAAATTAATGTTTTGGCGGAAATTTTCGGCCCCCATATCCTTGGACCATTTTTCCTTGACCGAAGTTTGAATGCAGAGTACTTTCTGGAACTTTTAGAGGAACAAATTTTGCCTGCTTTGAACAACCTTGCTCATGAAAATCAAGAGATTTGGTATCAAATAGATGGCTGCCCAGCACACAGTACCAGAGCTGTGCGCGAATACTTGAACAACGCATTTAATCACGACATAATAGGCCCGAACCACGCAATATCTTGGCCAGCCAGGTCTCCGGATCTTTCGCAAAACGATTTTTTTCTCATTTAAAAACTAAGCTTTATACCAATAAAAAATATAAAAATTTAGACCAGCTAAGGAATGCTATTTCCGCTGAATGTGCCAGAATATCGATGAACCAACTAGCCAACGTAAGAAATGAGTTTATAATCGTTTGGGTTAATGCCCTGGCAGTTAATGGAGAATTTTGAGCATTTGATTAAATCCTGATATTTTCGTCATAAATTGTTTTCCCTAAATGTAGACAGATTTGTTTTATTGTCTTGCGTAACTGTGAGTGCATGTGTTGGAATCAGCTGTAAACTAAAAGGGAAATGCGGGATTCTTTTTGAAATTCCCGTATTAAAATTGTTTATTTTTGGCAATGACATTATAAATTAATGTTCTAAATTTCACTGATAAATCGATATGGTGTTTTTATTATTGATTTCTAGAGTACGGGGTGCATAATTAGATACTACGTTGCAGAAGTATTTAAGCAGTTTATTGTTTACTGGTTGGTTGAAAAATGCTCAAAATTTCTTTTTGGGTGGAACTTATGGTGCTCTTCAATAAATCCTGCTACCTTTTTTTTCAAAAAATAATTGGGGGAGCCAATTTTGACTACTTAAAAATTTTAAATGGGATTCCCTATGTCCCGCTCGCGGAGCAACACCCGTTAAATTTATATATATATATATATATATATATATATATATATATATATATATATATATATATATATATATATATATATATATATATATATATATATATATATATATATATATATATAAAAAAAAAAAAAAAAAAAAAAAACAGGGTGATTCACGTTATTTTTCTATTAAAATTTCTGGGAAACCAAAAAAGAATTTTTTGAAATTTGGCACATAGCCATAACAGGTAATAAGCTACATTTTAAAAATATTTTGGCTAGTGCAGGTTGCAGATCTAACCGAAACCAACGGAAACATTGTAATTTTAAATGAAATACCTGTTTTATTGCATATTCTGATTCTAAAAGAATTCTCAGTAATTTTTATCAACATCTTCCTGTACCTATATCTTTCCGTTTTTTTAAAAAAATAATTAATTACTATTTTTTAAGGAAAATTATCATGTTAAAAGGTTTGATATTTACGTGCCTAACCGATCTGGATACTAGAAATTTTTTTATGGGTTAGACAATGCATGTATTTAAAATATCTACATGCTATTATAGCAATATATCCTACAGGATGTCCCAAAAATTTGCATTTTTACGGATATTAAATAATCAATAAAACCAATTTTTTAAATACAACATACCGTATTTTATCCTTTTTAATTAGACCAATAATTTACCTACAAAATGTCCATATATGTTTCTATACCCATTTCCACCGTTTTTTTAAAAACAAAAAGAATTTTAATTTTCCTGTTTTTTTATATTTCAGTTTTTCCCGGAAAAAACCAGGGACCTGAAATTTTTTTTAAATTTTTGTATTTAAAATAAATTTTAAAATTTAATTTTTTTGTTTATTAAAAAGGTTTAAAAAAAAATTTTCAATTTGCTTATATTTAAAAAACGGTGGCAGATGGGTATAGAAACATGTATGAACATTTTGTAGGTAAATTATTGGTCTATTCAAAAATGGGATAAAATACAGTATGTTGTATTTAAGAAAATTGAGTTTTAATCATTATTTAATATCGGTAAAAATGCAAATTTTTTGGTACACCCTGTAGGATAGATTGCTATAATAGGATGCAGATCTTTTAAATACATGCATTGTCTAACCCCAAAAAAATTTCTAGTATCCAGCTCGGTTAGGCACGTAAATATTAAACCTTTTTAACATGGTGATTTTCCTTAAAAAAATAGTGATTAATTACTTTCTTAAAAACGGTAATATATAGGTATAGGAAGATGTTAATAAAACTTACTTAGAATTTTGTGTAGAATCCGAATATGCAATAAAAAACAGGGTGTTCCATTTAAAATTACAATGTTGCCATTGCTTTCGGTTAGATCTGGCAACGCTGCACTTGCCAAAATATTTTTAAAATGTAGCTTATTACCTGTTATGGCCGTGTGCCAAATTTCAAAAAGTTCTTTTTTTTGGTTTCCCAGAACTTTTAATAGGACACTCAAGTATATATATATATATATATATATATATATATATATATATATATATATATATATATATATATATATATATATATATATATATATATATATATATATATTATATATATATATATATATATATATATATCATTTTAATTAAAATAAAAATAAAAATTGTTTTTTAAGTAAAATAGTAAATCATAACAATAAAACTAAAGCTAAAAATAATAATTTCTAAATTTAACTTGTCTTATTACTTTTAAAATAGCCAAGAATAGAATTCTTCCTTGTTTATACGAAAAATAGTGTTTTCTCCAACTGGTTGCACAAATAACTAACTCTTTTTTCTAGATTTAGATACTGATTTTTTTTATTTTGCGTTTCTATACATATATAAATTAAGTTATGTAGTAATATAAACAATAAGGTGACAAAATTAATATAACGAAGTTTAAATGGCAAAAAATAGAGGCTAATAAAAGAAAGGGTTTATTTCAACACCCAGCCTTTGTATTGCCGTGAAACGGTTTTAAAACTGTTAGAATCCATTAAACGCGTAAGTGTATTCTTTACACGGTTTCATGTCAGTTCAAAAACGATGAAGTTTAAACGCTTTCTGTATATTTAAAGGATTCTGCTTTACTTGGGGATCAGTTATAATAACCCAATATCTTAGTTAAAATTCGCTTACCCTTTTTGTGTATATTTCTTTTAATAAAGTAATATCTTAACAATTTAGGTCTTTCTAGAAAGCCTGTGAAGGAATTTCACTTTATTAATTAAAAACTTTAAATTTTCCTTGTAGTGGTTAACTTTATAAATTAAATATTTTACAACTTTAATTCCATAAAATTCCTACTACTGAATGACGCTCAATGCACAAAATAATTTTTAGAATAAATATTTACTTTGTAGTGGACAAGAACCTGAAAAAGTTTTATTTCAAACTAATCCTTACTTTTTCTTAAGCGTGGCGAAAACTTTAAACTTATGAATATATTAACTTTAAAGCTCATTTTAAACTTATTTTCAGTCGCCGTTATATGTAAATTCGTAAGTCAAACAAAACCTTGTATTTACTTATTCTTATAACAGTTTCACGAGAAATATGTCCGTAAATCCCAACAAATCATATCAGCTTTATAAAAACGTGACAATGACAATGACAAAAACAACAATGAAAAACATCTTTTTTTTGTATGATTTTATTAACGTTTTCAATAAAAAATAATAATAATTTTTAAAAAAATATTTACTTTTTCTACAAAATAAAGATATTTATATACTGTTTTTGAAAATTATACTTTATTATATATTATTATAAAGAGCTAGTCTGCTCTTGCAATAATAGTAACAAAAAACTTGAAAAGATATAGTATAAAAGGTTTAATTCTTACAAAACTGATTTATTTTTAAATACTAAAATAAAATAATTATTTTTACTAAATTTATATAAAAGTAGAAATTAACCTTACTTGAAAATATTGGCAACCCGTTATAACATATATGTGTTATTTTAAGCTTATTGGTTATCATCGACGAGTGTGTCACATAAATTATTTTAGATAATATAATTTTTTCTACATTATAAAAACCTCTTTTTATTTCCATAGGGTCCCACCGGTCCGCCTGGTTTAAAAGGTAGTGAAGGCCCCCCGGGACTTCCAGGGGAAGAAGGACCTCCGGGACCTAAAGGAACTGAAGGACCTGCTGGCCAGAAAGGTGAAAATGGACCACCAGGTCCCGTCGGCCCACCTGGTCCACCTGCGGATATGCCGCTAGTACCACCTGAGTTACTATTTCAAATACAAGAGTCTGGAACAAATAAAGGTGTAACAAGGAGAAGACGCAATGTTAATGATTTGATGTAAGTTATAATACCACTGTTTCATTATGTATTATATATATATATATATATATATATATATATATATATATATATATATATATATATATATATTTTTATATATATATATATATATATATATATATATATAAAAAAAATATATATATATATATATATATATATATATATATATATATATATATATATATATATATATATATATATATATATATATATATATATATATATATTATATATATATATATATATATATATATATATATATATATATATATATATATATATATATATATATATATATATACAGGGTGTCCCAGAAGTAATGGGACACAGGGCAACAACAGATTCCTTAGGTCAAAATAATGAAATTAACGTAAACTTGCCTTAACCCAAAGTTGATAATAACTAAGATACAGGGTGTTAAAATTTTAATTTAGTTTTCGTTTTTTCGTAATAGTTTCTTAACTAAATGACATAGCGGTACAAAATTAGGGATTTGAGGCGAGAAATTCAAATTTGTCCATACTTTTGATGTTGCTGGTAGAGGGCGCTAGCTACGGCCCACCCCACTTGTTTTAGATGGCATAACTTTTTTTAAGCTAAGTATATTGACCTGTTTATTTAAAAAGAAGTTACTATAATTCCTTCTGCGTCAAAAACGTATACTTCATTTAGGTCTCTAGGAGCAACTGTTTTCGAGATAAATGCATTTTAAAGGACCCCGCAATTTTCCTATGGAAAATGGTTTTCGGCCAATTGTTTTTAAACTTTGCGAAGTAATAGTTTTCAACACGCTGATCAAAAGTGTATACGGGCACAAAACTCAAAAACCCCTCTAACCCCCCCAAAATCATCCGCAAAAGTCTCCGAATCCCTAGTGACCTTTAAGGCTGATTTTGGAAGGGTTAGAAGGGTTTTTGGGTTTTGTGCCCGTATACACTTTTATTCAGCGTGTTGAAAACTATTACTTTGCACAGTTTGAAAACAATTGGCCGAAAATCATTTTCCATAGGAAAATTGCGGGGTCCTTTAAAATGCATTTATCTCGAAAACAGTATATATAGTAACTTCTTTTTTAATAAACAGGTCAATATACTAAGCCTGAAAAAAGTTATGCCATCTAAAACAAGTCGGCTAGGCCATAGCTAGCGCCCTCTACCAGCAACATCAAAAGTATGGACAAATTTTAATTTCTCGCCTAAAAAAACCCAAATCCCTAATTTTGTACCGCTATGTCATTTAGTTAAGAAATTATTACGAAAAAACGAAAACTAAATTAAAAGTTTTACACCCTGTATCTTAATTATTATCAACTTTGGGATAAGGCAAGTTTACGTTAATTGCATTATTTCGACCTAAGGAATCTGCTGTTGCTCTGTGTCCCATTACTTCTGGGACATCCTGTATATACATCAATTTTTACAAATAAAACCAAGCATGTTGTGGTAGATCAGGGCAATTAAAATAAAAAAGAATTCTAAAAATTATTAAAAGTAAGAACTCTCCACCAATGGTACTGTTGCGCGCGCGGCTTCTTCTCTTGCTACCACTGAGCAGGTCACTATGCGTATTAATATTCCTGCCATCTCCTTCCACCTTTTCAGTAAACCATTGTAAAGCAACCATGATGGATATATTCTAACCAAAAAATAATACGACATAATGTAGGTTGACGCTTGTTGACTGTATAAAAAACATGCGAAAAATAGGGAAATTAAAAAGTTCTTTAAGTTTGTTTCAAAACTAACTTACTTTGCACGTAAGTTATAGATTCAAAAATTACAAAATTTTTTTTTATATTCAGTTTCTTATAGTAAAATTATTTTCTAACAAACATGTCTCTGTATTGTAGCCTTAAAAAAGAAATAAAGTTTTTCCGAAAGCTTAGAGTAGTAGAAGTGTTTTTCTTAAGCCCATCTACCATTGATCGATACCCTAATATTTTGGATTTTGCTGTTTAACTTGTCGATTGAGACTTCCTCTCCACAATATACATATACATATACATATATATATATTATATATATATATATATATATATATATATATATATATATATATATATATATATATATATATATATAAAAATATATATATATATATATATATATATATATATATATATATATATATATATATATATATATATATATATATATATATATATATATATATATATATATATATATATATATATATATACCGGGTGACAACGAAATCACTTCCCAGCCCTTTATTTTGTTGAATGAAAATATATGGCTTTTAAATTTTAGGATGACATATTATATTATAAGATTTCCTATTTTGGATAGTATAACATGTGCCTATCACTTCCGGTTTAACCGGAAACAACATCAACTTTGATTTTTTTAATGGAACACCCTGTATATTTTTCAAAATTTGGATTCTACGGATCATTCCTGATATAAAATCTAAATTATATCCCATACCTATCTCTGCTAGTTTTTGAGGAAATGGCGATTAAAGATCTTCAAACTACCGCACATTATGCAGTTTTACAGGAAAACAAATAAATGATATAAGAATTTATTGTGTTTAATTTAATTTTTTCTAAAGACTCTATCTGTAGAGGTCATAAAAAAACTACTTCCGCCTTTACCGGAAGTGCTGCGAAATTGACTTTTATAATAATGTAACTTTAAAAATTTTAATGCAACACCCTGTATTTTTTTTAAATTTTAGATTCTACGGGTCATTCCTGATATAAAATCTGTATAATATCCTATACCTATCTTTGTTAGTTTTTGAGAAAATGGTGATTGAAGATGTCCAAACGACCCCACCGCACATTATGCAGTTATAGGTGAAAACAAATAAATGTTAGAAAATTAATAAGCCTAAAATAATTCAAGCTCTCTCTTTGAAGCAGTTTTGTTATTATTTTAATATTAGTTCTTTATTATGACCTCCGCAGATAAAGTTTTTAGGAAGAATTTATTTGTTTTCCACTATAACAGCATAATATGCGGTCGTTGACATCTTCAATCCCTTTCCTCAAAAACTAACAAGATAGGTATAGATATCATACAGATTTTATATCGGGAATGACCCGTAAATCCAAATTTAAAAAATTACAGGGTGTTCATTAAATTTTAAAGTACATTATTATAAAAGTCAATTTTCGCAGCACTTCCGGTAAAGGCGGAAGTAATTTTATTATGACCTCTACAGATAGAGTCTTTAGAAAAAATTAAACTAAACACAATAAATTGTTATATTATTTATTTTTTTTCCCTGTAAAACTGCATAATGTGCGTAGTTTAAACATCTTTAATCGCCATTTTCTCAAAAACTAGCGAGATAGGTATATGATATAATTTATATTTTATATCAGGAATGATCCGTAGAATCCAAATTTTAAAAAAATACAGGGTGTTCCATTGAAAAAATCAAAGTTGATGTTGTTTCCGGTAACCGGAAGTGATAGGCACATGTTATATATCCAAAATCGACATCTTATAAATAATATGTCATTCTAAAATGAAGCCATATATTTTATTCAACAAAATAAGGGCTGGGTAGTGATTTCGTTGTCACCCAGATATATATATATATATATATATAAATATATATATATATATATATATATATATATATATATATATATATATATTATATATATATATATATATATATATATATATATATATATATATATATATATATATATATATATATATATATATATACAGGGTCCTGCAACAGTACGTCGGGCTTCTCTACAGCCTAAACTAAAAAGTTATTAGTTCCGTTCAAGTGCAGGTATCAGTTAGGAAAAAAAGCGCATTTTACAAAATAATGTGGTATGTACAGGGTGGCCCAAAAAATTGGGGCAAACAAAATTCACTTTTTTAAATGTAACATACTGTATATTTTTGCATCTATGGAACCTCCTTAAGCATCTTTATTTATTCCTGAAATATTTCAGCTTTGAAATGATTAGTTTTGTAGCAATAAATTATTTTAAAAAAATAGTTGAATTTTCATGACTCCACTTAAACACATACCAGCACCACAAATACAAATTTTATGTCAATATTGGATATGATTTTTTTTGTAGAAGACTGTCGGATGCTCTAACCCGGTTTTTGTGGTTTAATCTTATACAGAGTGTTCAAATTTAACTTTTTAATTTAAGAAAATCAATGCTATTTTTCTCAATTTTTAAATGGCACACCCTGTATATTTATTATGCGTCAAATGTAGAATTATTATACCAACATTTTTTGTTATACAAACCTACTAGTTATCTTTAACCGTTCTGGAAATATTTATAATAATTACTAATTTATTCGTCTGAAAACCGTTTTATTTGGAAAATACTGATAAAAACACCGAAAGTATTAATCATAAACTAAGATAAGTGTTCAAAATGCCTTCCGTTTTGCTCTAAACATAAATTGACACGTCTCTCAAAAGATCTGTTCACTTCCCTTAATATTTGTGGTGTTACTGTTGCAAAAGCATTCCTTATTCGTTGTTCCATTTCAATTGCAGTGGTGGGCGGATCTTTATAAACAATTTCCTTTATGTATCTCAATAAAAAAAAATCGAGTTTTGTTAAATCAGGAGATCTAGCTGCCCAATGGGTAGGTCCATTTCTACCAATCCATTGCTGTCCAAAAGTTGCATTGAGATGGTCCCTTACATCGCGTGAAAAATGTGCTGGTGCCCCGTCTTGTTGAAACCACATCCTGCCTCTAACATGTGGGTTAATTTCTGCCAGTAATCTGGGTAACTCGTTTTGTAAAAACTGTAAATACATTTGTCCATTAAGATGACCATTAAAAAAATAGGGACCTATAATAGTAACCCCTACAATTCCAGCCCACACATTGATTGACCACCTGTGCTGGGAGTCTGTCTGACGCATAAAATGAGGATTTTCAGTAGAATAATAGTGGAAGTTATGTCTATTTACACATCCATTGTTATGAAAAGTTGCTTCGTCTGTAAATAAAACGTAGTTAAAAAATAAAGGATCCTCCTGTATTTTATTTCTTGCCCAGGTACAAAATTGCACACGATTTTGAAAATCCTCATTAGAAAGGGCTTGGTGTAGCTGGATATGATAGCCGTGGAAACGATTTTTCAAAATTCACTGGACCGATCTTTCACTCATATCTACTGCTTTTCCGATGTTTACCTGACTTATATGCGGATCCTCAATTACCGTCAACAATACGGCCAACTCATTTTCTTCATTGGTGACAGGCTTTATTCTTTCTTGCTTTTGATATGCGACATTTCCCGTCTCAACAAATCTTGCCAATAATCTTCTGAAACTTTTTCATCGGGCGTCTTCTGTCAGGATATCGAGCAGCATAATTTCTAGTAGCTAAAAAGCAGTTTCTTTCACTTTCTCCAAGTACAAAAACCCTGTCAACAAGCTCATCTTTGCTAAAATTCATTATTATTCTTATTATTGTTTTTGACACAAAAGCTTAATAAAAAATAATAGTCAAATGTCACGTACTAGTTTTTAATAGGATCCGGAAAATATGATATTGTTTCCACGGATATAGCGATTGTGCAGCATGTTTTACAAGGCGTGAATCAGTGAATATGTTTTGCTTTTTGCCTCATTTAAGAAATTGTTAATTTTAAAATTAGTATTACCTTTAAAATTCATGCTAGTTCAGAACCAGCAGAAGGCATTTTGAACATTTACCTTAGTTTATAATTAATACTTTCGGTGTGTTTACCAGTTTTTTCCCAAATAAAACGGTTTTCAGACAAATAAATTAGTAATTATTATAAATATTTCCAGAACGGTTAAAGATAACTAGTATGTTGGTATAACAAAAAATTTTGGGTATAATAATTCTACATTTAATGCATAATAAATATACAGGGTGTTCCATTCAAAAAATTGAGAAAAATAGCTTTGATTTTCTTAAATTAAAAAAAATAAATTTGAACACTCTGTATAAGATTAAACCACAAAAACCAGGTTAGAGCATCCAACAGTCTTCTACAATAAATAAATATCGAATATTGACATAAAATTTGTATTTATGGTGCTGATATGTTTTTTTAAGTGGGTGTAATTCAATTATTTTTTAAAATAATTTATTGCTACAAAACTAACCATTTAAAAGCTGAAATATTTTAGGAATAAATAAAGATGCTTAAGGAGGTTCCCTAGATGCAAAAATATACAGTATGTTACATTTAAAAAAAAGTGAATTTTGTTTGCCACAATTTTTTGGGCCACCCTGTACATACCACATTATTTTCCTAAAATGCGCTTTTATTCTTAACTGATACCTGCACTTGAACGGAACTCCTAACTTTTTAGTTTAGGCTGTAAGAAGCCCGACGTACTGTTGCAGGACCCTGATATATATATATATATATATATATATATATATATATATATATATATATATATATATATATATATATATATATATATATATATATATATATATATATATATATATATATATATATATATATATATATATATATATATATATATATATATATATATATAAATATAAAAATATATCTTAATTACAAGTGTGATAACTTTTTAGCCATTAAAAATGCAAAAATAGTACATTTTTAAATTTCCATGCCTAGAGAACATAAAAAACAAACAACTAAAAAATACATATAATTATCTTGTTTTCCCCATTTTTACAAGAAATAGAAAAGTTGCAATTTAACAAAAAAAAAATCTTTGAATTAACCTTAACTATCCAGAACTAACCAGAACTAGGTTATTGTTTGAAAGTTGTTATTTGTAAGTTTTTATTACCTTTTTTTTAATATTTGCGGATTATTTTATTTTTTTTTATCATAAATGCGGAATTAAAACAAACAAAATGAAAAAAAATTGGAAATCTCAATTTTTCGATTTTTATAGCCAAAAATAGGGATCCCAATTTCAAATAATTACCATATATCAGTCAGTCAATAAGTATTTTTGACTCATTAGGAGCGAAACCACGAAATAATTTAAATTTTAAAAGAGGAAATGCGATTCCTACAACAGCAAATTATGAGTAGTAACCTAAAGAATAATTTATCATGTTTCATACTATTACAAATTGAGATTTGAATTAATTTTTTATTTATTTATTATAAAACTTTAAATGCTGACCATACTACCCTGGTATCAAACTTGCCATTAATTTTTATACTTTATTAATTTCATTAAAACCTTTATTTTAGCTAGGTTTATAAATCTAAGAGGCGCTACAACTTTAAAAGTAAAAATAAATTTAAAAAATACCTATTAGTCCAGTAAATGAAAGGACAAACCTGTAAATAAATCTGTACAGTTTTTCCTTGTGGCGCAATTCTTAAGTCTTCGGGGATGGTTCCGAGCGAAAAAAAGTTTATCCACATTAACAGGTGGGAAAGGGCTGAAAATAAAATGGCCCCTCAAGGCGGAAAAATGGGTTTCCCGATAATATCTGCCATAATATGCTATTAGGAGAATTTTTGTACGTTTTTTAATCATTAAAAGTTCATCGGAATGGGAAAACCCGTACTTATCATTGCATATGAGTTTGAGTTCATTCTGATGTTCCCAGAAAATTAAAACAAGCGGTCAAAGTTTTTTTTTCGCTTTTTTCATTTTTTGAAAAAATGGTTTGTTATTAAGATTTCTATTTTATAATGAGACCTTAGCAAGTTTTCAATGATCCCAGAAAATTTTCTTTACTATATTTCTTGCGTTTTGATAAAAAGTTGTATTGCCCATCTGCATTTTTTAGCCAACTACCACATATATCCAGTATGAAATGTTATGGATTTTTCGACGGCCGTTTTTGCGAAAAATATTGGTGTTGCGAAAAAAATGATAGGGGCCATTTTTGTAGATTTCGAGGTAATGTGCATCTTTCGTCAGAACAAAAATTCTCTAATTGGCAGATATTCGCGGGAAACTCATTTTTGGGACCTTGGGGGGCTATTTTTAACGGGTTTCCACGTCGGAATCTGATAAACTTTTTCTCGCTCGAAAGCATCCGCGAAGACCTAAAAATCACGCAACAAATGAAAATTGTACAGATTTATTTACAACTTTGGGTTTCAGGTCTTCAGTTACTGGGCTATATGTGTTACACACAATTATCAATATTCCTAGTTATAATTTTTTAAATATTTTTATGTACTCTGTAATGTCAAAGTAAAACTTAAATTATTTTTTAAGATCTGAATTTGAAGAAGATATTCAAAATAAGAAATACGAGAGAGTATTTGAAGAGGAAAATGCTACAACGAACAAAGACGATATCAACGTAAAATTCTTAGACATGTACACGACAATCTATGCCATGAGGGTAGAACTGGAAAAGGAAAGAAAGCCACTGGGCGAACGTGATAATCCGGCGAAAACCTGCAGGGATTTATATTACGCGCATCCACAGCTTAAAGATGGTAAATTATATTAAAGATTTAATTCAGAGTACAGGGTGTCCCACTTTCGACACTTTTATATTGCTTCTCCGTAATTATTAGTGCTATTAAAAAAGTAATATAAACTGTTTTTGGGTCAAACTTAAAATGGTAAAATCAAAATTTGAAAAATTATGACCGCTTAAGAGAAACGGGTAAAAATCAGAATATTGTCCATTTTGGAATGACCCCATATTTTCTTATTTAAAAGAGATACAGAATATTGTTTTTCTTCAACCGTCAAAAAATGTTAACATTTTTGTACTATTTTTAGGTGCAAAAGCTATCAATTCTCATACCGTACAAAAATGTGCTCGTGGCTTAGCAACATTTTTAATCCTAGCATTAAAAGTGCTACTTTTAATCCTAGGATTAAAAGCAATTGCATTTGAGCTCTGTTGAATATTGTACTCCTTATAATATAATATACTATTTTTTCAAAAGTTTCTTTATGACTGTTGAATGGTCTGCCGTTTTCAGCATAAGTATACGGAGTCAGGTTAAAAATAGTTATCGGACCCAACCTCTTTTTTTAAATAGAACTCGCTGTATATTTTAATCTGAAAATATAGCTTATTAAATTATCTTTTTAAAAATATAACACACCGTCAATAATATTGGTTTTGTATGAGATGTATTTAAACTTTATTACTTTAAACCAGAATAGGATATGAAACGAAAACTAATAAATATTATAAAAACAAAATTATGTTGATATTGTAGCTGGAAAACACGATATATTTTATTATACAATTAGTGAAAGAAATATTTGGCACAAGAAAGTAAATTTAAAATTATAGAAACCTTAAAAGGAAATGAAAGATTTAGATAAAGGAAAAAATAACGGAAATCAATGTACCTTTGACATTTTTTTAACGGATTAAAGGCATTCATGATGTATAAATTTTATTTCTGCGAAGGCCTCATGAATTCTTTAATCAAGTTGTTGTCGGGTTAAGATGACTTTTCCATAAATATTGTTTTCCAACAGTCTCCAAAAAAAATCCGAAGGTGTTAGCTCCGGAGATCGTGGCGGCCAGCTTATAGGATCATTCTGAAATTGACAATTTTTTTATATTTTCCCGTATTTTTTAAGGGTGCAAAAATGTTCAAATTTTAATTTAACCATTCTAAGTTTGATCCAAAAGAAAACATAACGCCTATATTACTTTTTTGATAGCCTAAAAATTACGAACCTACCCTATAGAAGTGGCGAAATAGGACACAATTTTTAAAAGGTTTTAAATATATTTCATTATATACGAAATAAAATGGAAATTGCTAGTTACCCTAACAAGTTAGGAATATTTTATTTTTAAAAATTGAAATGGCAATTCCACTCATGTATAAGTAATACGATTTAAAATGTCAAAAATTGAAATTTGCTATCGGATTAAAAGGAAGAAGCGATAATGTAACTGGCTAAAAAAATCTATAATTTTACGGATCTGTCAATCGTTCGTCAATTGTTACCTCAGCAACGACTATATATTGATTAATTGTCAACGGTTGTGTCATATTATTTCGCGAAATTGTCTTACCAAATACCATACCTGATCTCGAATACTTGATTGTCAAGCATTTTAACTCGCTTCATGGCATAAAAGCATATCCGTAATCTCTATTGGATTTTGCTGCAATTAAATATTGCTATAATTAAATACGAAACGATAAAAAAAAACACAAAAATGCTGCAGTATGTTAAACTGCTGATAAATACCTTATTAACTATGTTTTATGATTGATTGTTTTAGGTTGGTACTGGATAGATCCTAACTTAGGTATGCAGGATGACGCCGTATATGTTTATTGTAATATGACTGCCGAGGGTGAGACGTGTGTTTACCCTGATGTTCATAGTGCAAATATGCCTAATATACCATGGAGAAAGGATGGAAAAATCGGTGTGTGGTACTCAAACCTTCGTGGTGGATCTAAGGTAATATTATAGGTATAATTGTTTATTACTCGTACTAATATTTATTCAAGGTTTAAAGTTCAAAAACAATATTCAAATTTAATTTTTAGATAACTTACGAAGGAATAGGATCCGTTCAAATGACATTTTTACGTCTGTCTTCCGAAGAGGCATATCAAAACTTTACCTACACATGCATGAATAGTTTGGCATGGTATAACCAAAATACTCATAAATATGATATGGCAATAAAGCTACTGGGAGAAAATGATCAAGAATTTTCACACAATGGTAAGTCATATTTCTTACGTTTTTACCAATAATACTTTTCTTTATTGACATTACACATATGTTTTTAGTTTTGGTTAGTTTAACCTTAATTTTTTTTAATCCAATAAACTATTCTACATTCTTGAGTGTTGCGATTCATAATCTTGAATTCGAAATTTTGTCGAATGGCAAAAGTATAAATGTGGATAATTGAAAGGTAAAAAGCTCTTAAAAAGCAAAAAAGATTAATTTGTAGAGTTGATCAAAGTGAATAAAAATCTCTTCATTCATGACATTTAAAGATGCTGAAAAACTGTGAAGACTTGTTTTTAAATAATTCCTGACAGAAAAAAAACCTGTAAGCAATGGAAAAATATTGAAATATAATAAAAATAATGTATGAACACAGTACTACTGATCTTTTTTTCTTCTCTATATCTTTTTATGTACAATCACAATGTTAATGTATAACTCCATAAATATTTATGTAATATTTATTTTTCTTTAACCAATATTTATGAATTTGATAAACAAAAAATTGATGCATTGGGCCGTTACTATGTGATAATTAATTATCATGATGAACACTGATAATTAAAACTACTATGTTTTTTACCACTAAAATACTACCACTATTTTAGTGGTAAAAAACATAGTAATTTTATTGATCGGTGTTCAAATTTCCTTTTTATTTTTGAGAAAAGATTAATAAAGTAAATGGTAGAAGTTTAATGCTACGTATCGCACATTATTTATTGTGCTTTTTCAAGCATAAGTATCTAAAAAAATCAATTAAAGTAAAAAATTTAACAAATTACAATTTTAAAACCAACAATTAAAAAGTTCTAAACTAACCCAAAATCAGGTACTTAATAAAATTAATTTAAACAGGATGCTTACCTTCAAGTTGTGAGACATTGTAATTATTAAAAGAAAATTAAATTTATTTTTCTTTGGTTGGATTTATTTTTTATTTTATTGTTATTTTTTTCTTTTAAAAGGAACGAAAGCAGATAAAGTCTTGCTATTTACATATTTGTTTTTAGGTATGTTGTATATATATATATATATATATATATATATATATATATATATATATATATATATATATATATATATATATATATATATATATATATATATATATATATATATATAATATTTACTCATTATATTTGGGAAAAACACCCTATTTGGCCCACTTTATGAAACAAATTTCCTATAATTTATTTTTCTTTTAGAGCTAAAACCAAACGTCGTAATAGACGGATGTAAGACGCGACAAGGCAAATCCGAAACAATTTTCGAAATAAGGACGAAAAAGCTTCATCAACTTCCCTTAACAGACTTTTATCCCGTCGACTACGGCAATCCGAATCAGGCTTTTGGATTTATTGTTGGGCCTGTTTGCTTCAAGTAAAAAAAGAGCAAGAAGTTAAATTCCTTTTGAATTGAATTAAATATTTTAAAATTTTGTTTAAGTGTTGTATTTTGTATTATTAAATTATTTTATTTTAGCACTCTTAAATACCTAGTTGTTTTAAGTATTAAAATGTGATATATATTTTTAAGACACTGCCATATTTAAGGTTAATTATATGTACCTATAAGTATCATTTAGATATTCAGTATGTGTATATAGATTGCTTAAGATTTTAGAAAAAAAATGTTTTTCTAATTTGTTGAATACTGGCCTCAAGGCAAAAAAGGATTTATTTTGTCTTCTCTCTAGCCTCAAAAATAAAAGATAAATAAACATTAAAATTTTGGCTAATTTGTGAATAGGAAGCTTTATTTTTTTCGCCTCAATCATAGTATGGGATCCGAATTTCAGGCGACCTTTATCCATCATTAGAGAGATATGGGTGGTGCTGTAACGTGTAGTCCAGTTGTCGAAAAAGTTGTCAAGTACAAAGGTGATAACTCCGCGTACGTGTTTTTTAAAATACGGCATAGAATCGTCATGTGCATAATTTTTTTATTTACTTATATTTTTAAGGGGTTAGAATTATTTTAACTATTTTTAAAAATGTTTTGCATTTCTCTCAATTAAACACAAATAAAAAGAAACTAAGAAGCAAAAAAAACCTGCTTTTAAAATAAGAAGGAAAAATTCTAGCATCCAAGCTTTAAAGGATTATCTTTCAGAATATTAATTAAAATTGCTGCTTTAATATCAACAGCATTGCCTCAAAAGCACAATTTCTGGTTTTGGTTTATTATTACAATAAAAAATGGTGTGCTTCCGGAGACCGCCTAAAGAGATTTTTAAAAAGGATCCTGGTAAAACCCGGATCATTCTTGTGTTAAAGGAAATCTGATTAACTGGAAAATAACAATTATGATTAAAGAAGTCAATAAAGAGCTCCTAATTATTTTTATTACCAGATCAGCTTAGCTGTAGAAACAAATTTAAAAAAAAATGTTTTTATTTTTATTTTTAAATATTTTTTCTGGGTTTTCGGACTAAAAATCTTAATTTTACCCAAATGTCCGGGCTATTTAAAGTTTTTTTTATTGGTACTCTATTTTGCCTAATTAAAGTACGCCTGAACAGCAACACAGAAAATCAGCTACACAAGAAATGTAAAATCTAAGATGACATTAGTTCATTCGAAATGCGGGTCCTGGGTGCCCAATTTTGCTGCAAGTGAAGACTACCTTCAGGGTACGTCTAAAAATGCAAAAACACCCTTTTTAGGATTTTCTTTGCGAAAATCTTATAAAAAAACTTATGGAAATGCTCTTTAGGCAACTGGAAAATACTCCCAGGGTACGTTTTTTGAGTAGCAGATTCAAAATTTGGGGGTCTCGAAATCCTTAAACCCCGGGAACACAACTAAAAGGGCAAAAAAATCACTTTTTAGAGGTTTTTTGAAGAATAATTTTTTTTGGAACATTTATAGAAATTATTTAATATTAATCATAATTTGTAGGTATCATGACATTATAATAATTTAAGCCTAAATTAAATTTTAGGGTAATTCACTGGGGTGAAACAACACCCACTCGTCCCTAAAATAACTGACTGACAAAATAAGACTAAAATTAATATTAAAAAAGTTGTTTTGTTAATTATATATGTAACTATGGTTTCATTACAAATGTTAAAAAAATTAATATAAATTGAAATTTGTAAAGTTTATAATACTTACCCGCTTTGCCCGAACGACTTAAACGCTTTAGGCCCCCTAGTAGGGTAAAGTTTCAATTTTTTGTTAATAAATAATTACCACGTACAAATTAACGCAATTATCATTTTTCATTTTGAAGTTTAAATATCCTTCTAAGAAATAAAATTAAAATTGTTATGATAATCAAATAAAGACTACCATTTTTAGGCTTTCATAGGTAACCTACCCGCTTTAGGCCAGTCTCCCCTACCCCTTGCACCCCGTCGTGATCGTAAAAAATGGGTGTTTATCCAAAATTTAAGACAAAAAGCAAAACATTTTTTTGTTTGCATTTTATTTTAATTTTACGATATATTATAGGAAAGTTTGGGTGCTGTTTTACCCCCAATGTACCCGAAAATTTTGTGTGCTTAAATTAAAATAATGTCATAATACAAATTTTTATCAATATTAAATTATTTTTTATGTTTATGTTTAAGATTATCCTTAAAAAAACCCCAAAAAAAAGAGTTATTTTTGCTCTTTTAGAGGTGACGCAGGGGTTTAAAGGTTTCGGGACCCCAACATTCGGAATCAGCGGCCCAAAAAACGTATCCTGGGAGTATTTTTTAGGTGCCCAAAGAGCATTTTTCATAAGTTTTTTAATAAGATTTTCGTTTAAAAACCCCTAAAAAGGGTGTTTTTGCATTTTTGGGGGTGATGCCAGAATTTACGACCTTCGGGACCCCGAAATTCGGAATCAGCGATCTAAAAACGTAAACTGAAGGTAGTCTCCACTTGCAGCTAAATTAGGCACCCAAGACCCGCGTTTTGAATGGACTACATCGAATTTTGGCACGTCAGGCATTATAAAGAAAAAAAATATTGATTTGACCTGAGTACTTTATGACGTCAAATAAAATATTACTATAAAAATGTTTCAAAAGCAATAAAAATAGCGTAAAGTATTCGTGGATAACCTGTCTTTAAAACACTTGCTATATTTCGAGAACTCCGGCTATGCCGTCGGGCTCGAAAAATCGCGGTGATTTTAAAAACCTTAATATTCACTTATACTTTAATATTTATACTAATTCGAAGTTGTCTATTTAGGTGATAGCAGTCCTATATGTAACTAACGCTTCGTAATAAGGCGTCTTCCATATCTCTGAAAACAAACAATAAATACCAGTTGTTATTTAAATAGCGCCTTACTTAAATTGCGTACGTTAGCGCTAAATGAAGATATCTCTCTAATATCATTGTTGCCAATAATAAGAAAATAAAGAAACAAGTGTATTGGCAACCTCGATTAGCACCAATATGATTGCAAGCATTCAACGGTCATTTTTCTTTGGCCATGGTCGTCATCAGGGGGATGTCACTAAAATAGCAAAATTGTCCACAGACAACATTTGGCAACAGAAGATCTCAGGTGGGCGGGAAAATTAAATCATGAAATTTTATATTTTAAAATTAAAATCTAAATGTCCTTTTCTACGATTAGTTTTTTTTTAATATATTTATGTAGGTCCATAACAGTATATATTTTCAGGTTTTGTGTATACAAACAACCATTATTTCTTATTTTGTAAAATAATAATTCCGGCCATTGCGTATGCGCACTAGTATTATTTCATTATCTGTCGTTTAGACATGCTTGCCGATTAAAACGTGATTTAAACCACAAATTTTCATATATTTTGTCTAAATTTAAGTAAGTATTATAATATGTAATTAGATTTAAAGATCCAAACACTTTTTACACGATAAAATTAATAAATGTTGATGGATGAACTTTTTCTAACCACACTTAATTTTTCAGGACAGAAAATTCCAGGAAAAAATCCATCTGTTGTAGCAGGTTTGTTTTAAAATGCGTTATTCATTATTTTTTTCTTACCTTTATCTACAAAACAAAGGCTTTATCTTTTTGATATGGTAAGTTTTTTAATGATGCTCGAACAAATTTTTGAGATACTCCGCAGACTGCATGTTTTTCTGTTTGCAAATTATAATATAATATGGTTTTGAAAAGTTCTTAGGAATTGTTTAACCGTTAGTGGTGGTGAAATATTAGTAGATAGCTTTAAAAGAGTATTAAACATGTCTTAAGGTCATTTTAACTTCTTATTGCCTTGAGCGTTTATAATAATGAAAAGAAAAGCATTTTTTTTTTGTTTTTCTTTTCATGATTTAAGTAGGTGAGGTGGGATTAATGATGTATTTTTAATGGAAACCCTTTATCTGCCTGCAAAAATTACAACCCTCTTTACTCTTCAAGATGATTTTACCAATGAGTTTTTTGCAAATTATTCAAACTATATTGAGGCGGGAGGCGGCACCTATCAAAGCTTAAATTGGTAAAATCATATTGAAGAGTGAAGAGAACCTTAGATTTTTGTAGAAACACAGGGTGTTTCAGAAATTTGTTGTTTTTTTTTATAGGAAACTTTAATACCTTACAGTGTGACTGTCGGTACCTATACGGGGTGCATAATATATAATTCAGATAAGGAAATATACTTTTTTGCAATCAGGAGTTATTTATTTTTAAAATATTTAATCAGTAATAATTTTATAATTATAATGCAGTATTTTCTGATATAATTTTTTTCTACCTATTACCATATAAATGTCAAAAGACTCAAAAGAGTCAGATATTGTCATATTATGGGTCTTGTCTGGTTACGGCTTGTTTGATTTTGCAGTATTTTTGGAATTGTAATAAAATGTGTTCGTAACTATTTATTTTAGGTGAAAAATGTTTATTATTTCTATTTATTTACAATTCATTTCACCCACATTAGATCAGTATTTAAAAATTTTTGGAAAATTTTTTTTTTTTATTTTTCAGTTATCCTTTGGAAAAAACATTAATAACAATGTATAAATACTAACTTGCATTTTGTTTATTTTCGGTAAGGGATAACATCTTGATATTTTAATTTATGGAAATTTTTTTTTATTTTGGGTACATTGATTTGGAAGTTATTAAGGTGTCAGCGGGTGTGTTGCAGTGCCAGCCCCACCGGGGAGCCCCGGGTTTAAAACCCACATTATCCATTGGCTTTTCATAGCTCTCACCCACAAATGGCAATGGAAAAACCCTTTAGTATTTCCCTAGTAAACCCTCTCCTGTGCTTGGGAAGGCACGTTAAAGGGTACCCATATCTGTGTAAAAGCAGTTGGCCCAACACAGATATGTGGAGGGGCCCTACATCTAAATAGAGTATGGCACAGCAAAAGGGAAAATTATTAAGTAAGTAATATAAGGACATTAATAAATTTTTTTAGATTTTTATGAAAAAAGGGAGTGAATCTTCATTTTGACTGAAGAAAACTTCTTTGAAAATATATAAGTAATGTTGTTAATTAAGGATTGTATATAATTAAAAATTTTATTTTAAGTGTAGAATCTTTGTATTATTTTTTTTTTTTGTATATTTTTTTTTAAAAAAAAAGTAGTAAAAAAAAAACTTTTGCTTAAGTTTTTTTGGGTTTAAAAAAAAAATATGCTTTTTTCAAAAAATTTTTTTACTTTTTCAAATCATTTTATTTCAGGTAATCTAAAATTTCCCCAAAACTAACTGAATCTTTTCTTTACCCCTAATAACCATTTTTACCTGTCTAAAAAAAACATATTTTTTCTTTTAAACATTTTAAAAAAAAAATTAAAGAATCATTTCTCCCGGCACTTCAGATTACTTATTTAATAAAATAATATTAAAAAAAAAAATAAAATGACCTTCTTAAAATAAATAAGAAATAATGCACAGATTATCTATAAATTTAAAAAAAACCATAAGAATCCCCTGTCGTAAAAGGGGTGCGATTATCGGCCCCCCAATCTTATTCCATATTCCAAAACTGTTGAAAAAATAACAACTTAATTTTTTTTTCCTTTCTATTTTTTCGTCTTGGTTTGGGGGTTTTAATTTCTTTTTGTTTTTTCTTTTTTTAAATTATTTGTCATAGGGCTTAAAAAAAAAAATTATAATGTTTTTTAATTGCAGGAATTTCAAAAAAAAGTTCTATTTTTGATCGTTAAAATTAAAAAAACAAAAAGAAGAAATTGTCTTTTGCCTGTCCTGCCTGTCCTACATAAAATCTGTCAAATTGTCATTTGTCATTTTACTTCACACCATTAGTTATGTTAGATAAAAAAGTTTAATTTTCGCATTTTAAAAATTGCAAACTATGGGTATTTAATTGTCATTGGTTGTTTTATTGGAAATGTCCAGTACTCAACAGAAAATTGACGGACTACTTGATAGACTACACCAGGAACGTTCACCAAAAAGTCCTCCAATGAGTGGCCGTTCGCCTTCTGGGGGCCTACCTCCTACTAGGCCCTCTTTACCTTTACGTAAGATTTTAATAATCTAGTATAGATTTGCCTTTTTTTTTATATCCAATTATCCCAAAAAGAATTTTATCGTTGCAGAGCAATAAAAATGTAGTTGTACATTGAGAATCCTCCTTAACACAACTTGGTAGCGGAATAAAGGCAAGGCGATTGTTGTACTCCGTTTGTATCACATACATTACGGAGTACAGAAATTTTTTTATGTGCTTCATGTATAATTATAGTGGACCTTCAATTATTGATGCCGAAATTTTATTTTGTACAAATTGAAAAATTCTCTTAAGATGAAAAACAGTAAATTTGCGTTTGATAACAGTGCAGAAAATTTTTACCATCTTTTTTGGTTTAATAAATTTAAATTCCTTTGGTGTCACGTTGCCCTTTTTGTGATTTTTACAACAAATTATTGTGCTGCGTCAGATGTAATATTATTGCATTTGGACGCGTTACTCTCATGTAAAATTTTACATTAACCTAATACTTTTAACTATAAAGTTAAAGAACAGCAATATAAAAGTTTGGTAATTTCTTAGTAATCGGGTCCAAGGCTGATTTTATTGAAATTTTGTATACAGGTTTTTGGGGCGATGATCATGAATCTAAAGTTTAATTTTATTAGAACATTTAATTTTTTTTCTTGGATACATTTATATTTAAGTTTCTTTAGTTGTTATTTTTAACAAAAAAACACCACCAAAAAATTTTTTGCTTTTAAAAAGTCAACAAAATTATCTAGGGATTTTTAAGCAAACGTGTCTACTTTTTAAATTTGAATTGTGTAAAAATGGAGTGTAAATTAACGGCATTTATTTTGATTGAGCAAAAAACAGAATATTTTCAATTACCCATATAATAGATACCTCATCAACAAATCTAAATTCAGGAAAATGCACTCCTGCCTTACCTGTATTTATATCTGACTTCTAAATAAAAACACCCTGCAATATAAGTGCAAAAGTCCTATGCACCCTTATTATAATGCACCTTGTACAAAAGATTCAAATATGCTTTTACTTGGATATAGAATTTTCCAATTTCTCTATTAGGGATATTTTCTCTATATTTATTTTTGGTAATAACAACTTAAATTTTAAATTTGGCGCCTTTCAGTTGCACCAACTTACCTGTCTAAAAATCCCGAGAGAATCTCATTGTTTTTTTTTTTAATATGAAAATTAATTTTGGAATAGGTTTTTTAGTAAAGCTTATAAGTAAATAATTTTATAAATAAGTTTATCATGTAAAATAAAAGGTGTTTTAACATAAAATCATTCAGTTTGGCTGTGACCAGGTTCAAGAAGGATAAATTTTAGAAAAGTGTGTGCGTTTTTGCGGTTAGGTCCGAGAATGGGGTTATTACATAAAAACTAGACGTTTCAGACAAAATTTGACTTCAGATTTGAAATCAGCGCCCCATTAAAAACGGCCGTGGGCCCGATAAGTAAAAAAATCCGAAGAATGTAAGTAAAAATAGTAGCCTTAATTTACAAAATCAGAATAATAGAATCTAACCTAACTAGAACTGACCTGGGTGTGGGACGAAATACAAACAAATGATTATATCACCTTCGTGAGAGTCAATATAAGATACAATATAACCCACTCTCTAAACAACTTTTACAAACAATAACTTTCTTGACCATCAAGTATATGTTTTTTTCTTCTTTTTGTCTTAAAATAGTACATGCTGAACATTTTAAAACTATAGAAAGGTGTTATTCATAATTCCTAGAAAAATAATCTACCCAAAAAATAAACATATGAAATTCGCTTCACTTCAATCAGCATAAGTATGTTTTTCAAGAATTATATTTTGCAAAACTGCGGAATGTTATTAAGTTTTATTGGAAGTGTATTTGTGCTAGTGGTTTATTATAGACAGTTTTTTAGTTAATACAGTATTATACTTAAACGAATTCAAGTACCCAAACGAAAACTATTGTCAAAATTGTGCCAAATATTAAAAAACAAAAAAAATTGTTTTACACATTTTATTTTATAGAAAATTTATATACTTAACTAGAATTATGTCTTTTTTGTTAAAAATAGTATAGTTCTATGACAGGCTTAGTTAACAAGGAACGCATTGCCTAGATCTAGATCAGTTATACTCAACCTTTTTTTAAGTGTGGACCACTGAAGCAAGTATTGCGGGCCGTGGACCCCATAAAATGTTATTTGTTTATCATCAAGAGCTATTAAAATTAGCATATAAAGCAATATCTTAAATATTTTTGTTATTAATTGGAAATATGGACAGAACAAAAATATAAAAACTACTGCCTGTACTACATGCTTAACAAATTCCATTTTTGGGCTTGTTGTTGCTTGTATTAAAGTGTCTGTTTTTTTCCCTTTTATTAACAACATAGTTAAAAATACTCGCTAGCATAAATATCTAGTTGAAGTTAAAATTAGACACATCAAACAATTATTCGTACATTGGGATATGAAACTATGTGTTTACACCAAAATATTTAATAACTCACATTATCATCTTGGATATCAAGGAATATTGTGAACATTGCTATTTTGTAATTTAATTATTTCCTTCCGGATTTCTTGAAGCAATTCTATTGGATTCTACAATAAACTGTAGGTCTTTTCTGGATGTCGTTACACACACGTTTATAGGGTAGTACAAAGGTAAGGCTGTCACTACTGTGTTTTCTAAAACTGCTATAAAATGCAGTAATTACATGTTTCAGTCAGGGTTCCAGGATATATATCAATGGATATATATCAAATGATTATTTATGATATATATCAATACAAAAATGGTTTAAATTTATTTTATTATTAAGTAATTTTTGGCGTTTGTTACTGCATTTCTACTTCCCAAATGTAAATGGCGTTGGAGTAGAGTTAAAACATACGCCCTAATAGTAAGTTCTAATCCATAAATGGCAATACTTCTGCCGGTATTAATGGCGTCAGTCGTGTCAGAAAAATTTCGTTACAAAAGAGTAAGATTTTTTTGTGTCTATTCCATTATTTTTTACAAAGAAAGTAATTGATAAAGTGCAGAAACGATTTTACTTTATTATTGAGTATTTAAGAAGTATTAAATAACTTTTGTATTTATAGAATATAACTGTTTATTAACAAAATGGATATATATCAAACATTTGATATATATCGGATATTTCGAAACCCTGGTTTCGGTACTGGGATGTTATTCACAAAACTGACGGATTTTTAATCATTTTCTGAATAAATGCCATTGGCGTCCTTGGCGCGAATTGTTTGGGTTTGATCGCGAAGGTGCAGAATTGGGACAGCTCTGTTTTCCAATGTTCCTGTCCTGTTAAACCTGCATTATTTTTTATCTTGCGACCGAACATATCGAGTGACTAACTTTTTTTATGGATAAAAATCTGTAATAAGTTAAGATGTCAACATTCCATGGAAGTTGTAGGAAAAGAGACTTTATCTGGCAAAATAATATTAAAAAAAACAACAAATCAAAGGAAAAAATTGGTTCTAAAACCATATGCAAAAGTAGAGTTTTGACAACAGAATGAAGTTCAGTCAATCCCCAAAAATCGCAAGAGGACAAAAACAAAATTGAAAATACTATAAGGAAAAAAATATCAAACATTTATCTAAAAAGATTAGCAGAAGATTGCCTTAAAATTGTTAAACCAATCTCTATTGCAATAGATAGACTACAAAGGCCAAGTTTGTTCAAGTTCATTGACATTTTTTTGCTCCTTTTGCTTCCATTCATCATATGTTACATGTTCTGTCATAGCAGATCATCATCAAAGATTTTTATTTAGATAGTGATTTACTAGCACTGATCGTAAAATATCTTGCCAGATCAGAACCATTTACTGAAATTATGTTTGACAATGATATTCACTAAAATGTAAAATCCTTAGGATTTTTTTATTTTATTTATAATAAGTCCAAGTATCTTTATTTACAACATCTACAATGAATTGGTAAAAAAATCAAAATGGCAAGTACCAAAAAAAAAACCTTTAAAATTGCAATTTTTATTGAATTTTTGCCATTTTACACGATTGTTTATCTTTTATTTTGAAAAATTTCATGATGCGCTCTACGCACCAAAATAAATAAATGCTAGTTTATAGGCTTATTAAGTGTAAGATTAAAGATAAAAATCATTATGTTGGTGCACAAAGTGCATCATATGATTTTTTAAAATAAAATATCAGTAAACGTGTAAAATGACAAAATTGCAAAAAAATAGCAATTTTAAAGGTTTTTAGGGTACTTAACATTCTGATTTTTTTACCAATTCATTGTAAATGTAAATAAAGATACTTGGATTTATTATATGAAATAGCCCAAATTAAAACTTTGAATTTTCACAACTATGAAAAAAAGCCGAATTTTATCCACCTCCTTTTTGAAAATAAACTGTTACTTATAATTTAGATTTGTATGTTACACCTTTTGAACAAAAAAAAATGTAAGGACAAGTAGACACGTGCTAAAATTTATTTTTTTGTTTGTAATAAAGGATTAGTAATGAGAAATACATCTTAAACATACTTTTCTATTTTAGTTGGCCTAAACAGCAACAGTAATAGCCCCACTATGTCAAGGCCGAGCCATCTGACCTTTGGCCCTAGACGAAATGACAATGTTGAAACCGACAGGAAACTGAGAGAAATTATGAAAATAAGTGGTGATTTAAAAATAGATGGTGTATTATATAAAACTGATATTAAAGACTTGGAACATATAGAAGAGCTGGGTAATGGTACTTGTGGCCATGTCATTAAGATGAGGCACAAGCCAAGTGATAAAATTATTGCTGTAAAGGTAAGAATCTAAATGAAGTTGTTATTAGTAAGTGTACAGGGTTATTCAGTTTAAAGTAAACAGAACTTTATTTTTGAACTTCCCTGTCCTTTTTTAAAAAACGAATACAGCCATTTCGTGTATTTTTTTCCGTAAAATTTAATAATCTAATCAGAAAAACATTTGAAACAAAAACAAAAGAGTTACATCACGAGTGACGTATTTTTTAAATGGAATACCCCGTATATTTTTATATCAATAGATAAAATTTTTTTAGAGTTTTTATGAGGAATTCGGTGATATAGGGGTGGCTGGGTTTATTTCCTGGGGTTCTGCTGCAGTTGTCTAAAAACTGCATAATACTTTAAGGATAATTTCACTTGAAAAAACCTGGCTGCCACAGGTCACAGGTGCTTATTTTTCAAAGTCAAGAATTTTAAAAATGCGTTTATTACTTTTTGGAGTAGTTTTATAATGAGGCTTTCATCAGAAGAACTAAAAATGATATGATATATCTATTTCTAAACCAAGCAGCAAAATTACAATATCCAGAAAAACACTTACAATTTTTTCCGTATTGGTGTGCCCATTTTGGTAAACGACATTCTTTAAGTGACCCCATAGAAAAGTGTCCAAAATTGTAATATCTGGAATATAAGGTGGCCATGTAATTGTGCCATAACGTCCAATCCACTAATTGTATCGGCGATTGAGATACTGCACAACTTGAGGAACAACATGGGGCGGCGCTCCGTCTTGTTGCCAAATTATCTTGCGATACGTTTCGAGTAGCAATTCTTCTAAAATGTCCTCAATATAATTTTCAAGAAGATTGAGATATCTTTTTCCCCTTAAGGATCTCTCATAGAATATTGGCCCGATAATTCTATTGTTAAGCACACCACACCAGACATGAAGAGAAGACCTCCCTTGGTATTTAATCTCTTGAAATTTCCTGGGATTTTGTCTTGCTTAGCTGTGCGTATTGCGTCGGTTAAACATTCCTGATATAGTGAATGTAGCTTCATCCGTCCAAAGAATCGTTTAAAACAGGGGAGGATCGTTATCTTGTTGGATTAAAATACAAATTGAAAGCCAAGTTCCTTTTGTTCACCATACCTAAAATATTTCAGTGTTCTCTGAACCGTCGCATAGGTTACTCTTCTTGCAGGGCCATACCTCAAGTCTCTAACTGCGTCAGTAATTGACTTCATGGGATACAAAGTAAAATAATATAGAATAGCTCGATCCCGGTTCCTTTTTTTCATTGTAGTCCTTTTTCTAATATGTAACAATTTTGTTTTTTTCGAATAAGACCTTCAGTTTTAAAACCGTTTTTACTGATATATTTCGGTGGAAATTTGCAACATATCTTCGTTGTGTTTCCTTGCCATTTTCTCCACATTTATAATAGAGAGTTATAATTTGAAGCCGTTCATCTGATGAAAACCTCATTATAAAACTACTTCAAAAAGTAATAAACGTATTTTTAAAATTCTTGACTTTGATAAATAAGCACCTGTGACCTGTGGCAGCCAGGTTTTTTCAGGTGAAACTATCCATATAGTATCATGCAGTTTTTAGACAATTGCAGCAGAACCGCAGGAAATAAACCCAGCAACCCCTATGTCACCGAATTCCTCGTGAAAATATCTATCTATTGATATAAAAATATATGGGATATTCCATTTAAAAACTACGTCACTCGTGCTGTAATTCTTTTGTTTCAAATGTTTTTCTAATTAGATTATTAAATTCTACAGAAAAAAATACACGAAATGGCTATATTCGTTTTTTAAAAAAGTACAGGATAGTTCAAAAATAAAGCCCTGTTTACTTTAAAATGAATAACTCTGTAGATTTGTATAGGTTTATCCAATAAAGACTGGCTTTCCCATATTTAAAAAATATATATAAATTAGCTATATTGTGTGCAATCACACAGATAATTTTATTTTTGGGGGTAGTAATGCTAAATCGAATGCTAAAAATGTTAATAAAAACAAGAATTGTAAATATGTTCTATAGTTTTCTGGCAGATTCATGTTCAGTATGTTTTCTTTGGAAAACTCACCTTACTACTTTTTGGAAAATGGGACCTCTTCGAACTGAGCCTGCTCAGCCCTATTGACCCCTATGAACTGGTAGATCGCCTGCAACAAAAAAGTAGAAAAACCCCTTAAAAAAAACAACAAATTAAGGACAGTAATCTACATTTCGGTGACAAGACAACAAAAATTTAAGCAAAATTTTAAGAAATTTTGGAATCAAAAGTTAGGAAATTCTGAAAGCTTTTATACTTTTTATGAGAACTAAAAAAGCATTTCTTATTCACTTACATTTTTTTTTTTCCACAGCAAATGAGGCGTTCTGGTAACAGTGACGAAACTAAACGGATAATAATGGACATTGAGGTAGTTTTAAAGTCAGACTGCACGTATATTGTCAAATGTCTAGGATGTTTTATAACTGAATCTGAAGTGTGGATCTGTATGGAACTTATGGATACTTGCTTTGATAAATTACTGAAAAGATTTAAGCAACCTGTTCCCGAAAACGTTTTAGGAAAAGTTAGTGTAGCGGTAAGTTTTTGAATTAATTAAAAAATTGTTTATTTTTTGTAATTTGCTTTGATTGTTAGTAAGTTATATGGGGTGTCTGGGAAAATGTAGGAAATCTCCCGGATATGAAAAAAACATGTGAAAGAGTACTAAAAGTTCATAAAAACTTTTTTCTGAAAGGGCCTCCTCTTCAGAGATATTGACTCCCCAAGAGCTCCAGTGGAATCAGTTTCTTAGACATAATTGTTGAATCACCAGGTGTATTCCAATTTTATTTTAATAAAATTTAATATTAAGTGAGACTCTTCAAATTACTGTCAAAAAAGTGTTCAGCATTACTCACGGCTGCAGGGACGGACTAGCTGTGACACTTACGACTCCTGTTTTTAGGGATGCGACATCGAAGCCAAACATCGATGTTAAACATCAATGGCAATACGAAACCTGACCATCGATGGTAACGATATATCGAACATACAACATCGATGGTACGATGCGATGGTTCGTTCATGGTCTATTAGCATTATTAGCATCTATAGTGTACCGCCAACTTCAAAGGCGCCGCCAAAAGAGCCGCGACACTATGATCTTTTAGCGAAGTGCGGCTCGGCTCGGAATTAAGAAAGATTCATTATCAGGGGTGGCTACTTATTTTTGTCTAATAAATAATAATATTGAATTATATTTATTAATTACATAATATAATTCAATAATATAAATTATATTAATTTTGTCTAATAATATTAATTCTAATAACATAGGTCTTAGTGAGGGGAAACTCACTCTTGCAATATATGTATGCAAAGGTTGCATTAATAATGTGCATTAATATGCATTACTCGCATTATTTTGGCATTAATATGCATTGTCTTGCTATTATTTCGGCATTAATATGCGTTACTCACATTATTTTTGAAATTAATATGCATTACTCTGCATTGTTTTAAATTTTCCCCTTACTGTTACCGATTCTTTCCTTCGACATTGAAAGATAAAGTGGTGTATTTGTTTAAAATGTATGTGTTTTAAAAAGGCAAGTAATTGATATTTTCATTTAAATAAGAACTTATGGGTCTACTCCAAAAGACGACATTTTTCCATATTATTGAAAAGTGACTTTTCCATCGTCTTGCCATTTGTTTATCCATTTTCATGGCGTCTCGCAAAAAGTAAAATCAAATTGCAACGTCTGGCTGAAAACGGTAAACTTTATCCTGCCTTTTTGGGTATCAAAGATATTTTTATAGGTACAGGGTTCGCACATTCCGATTTTAGGTACGGAAAGTAATGAGATAAAAAGACATCGCTTTTTCTTCTGGTGTGTTTTTCCAACTATTTTTCGCACTCAAGATTGGATTTTGTAGACCCTGTATACAGAATATTTGAATAGAAATATGTGCAAATTTTAAACTTCTATTATAAAAAAATATTCCGTCATTTTTATTTTATTTTTGTTCAATTTCTTTATTTGTGGGTTAAAATCATATTTAAAAAAAAACTTACCACCTAAATTATTTCCAATTGGAGTTTTAGTCACATCATTAGTATTGTTGTGTAAGATGATTCACAGCTCTGCATTTTTTCTTACTTTTTTTGGTACCATTTGTTAAAAAGTTGTTAAGGACAAAATTAGGATAAAAAATTTACAAAAAAATCAAGTAGCAAACAATTTTTAAAAAACATGCAATACAGAGTGCAATATTCGAAAATCCTGACCGACCAACCCAAAATTGTGCTTCCTATTCTGCATCTGTCAAGCAAAAAATTTGCGGCATTAAAAATGTGTTACATGAGTTCTTACTGATCTAAATAAATCATGAATCATGGTGTCTGTCAGTGCAACGATTGCGCCGGAACTACTAAGTCAGTTTTTATGACATTTTTGGGAAAAATACAATTTTACCTAAGTAGTATCTTAAAAGAGTTTAGCAAAGAATTGGTCAATTATAATTTTTAGGGCTTGAATTGTTTTTATAAAATTGCAACTTTTACATAAATAAATTGAAATGGAAACAAAAATTTAAATTCTCATTAGCTTTAACCCAGACTTCTGTGGAAAGGTGTACGATCCGTTAAGGATCCAATTTATAATTTTCAAAGGCTGGTTTTGTGGGTTGTAAGGGGTGGATATAAACATAACCTTATCGATATTTTCAAAATAATTTAAAAAAACTAAAATTGTCTACTAATTTAAAACAATTTTTGCATTAATGTAAACTATTTCATTATCTAATTAATGCTTGTCCTTCAGGGCAATTTGCCACGAAACGTCGCCGAAAATCAAAGTGTTTTAGTATATTCTAAATATAGTACTTTTTAATCAAATTTAGTATATAGTCGTTAGTAACATCGAAAAATATTTCAGATTTTGATTTGTCAATTATCATACAAATACAAGTTCCTTTAATCATACATCAAGTCAATTTCCTTCCCTCTCTAAAGACTGAAGTTAAACAGAGACGAATATATAATGCATATCTGAAGGATCACTAATTAACTAAGGATTCAGAATTACTAATTAGAAGCATTAGAAATAGGAAAGACAACATGGAGTTTATATACATTTTATTTTTGTTTTTTTAGCTTTTTATTAAAACATATGCACTTAAAAAGATCTGTTTATTGTTATTCCACATTAATATGCAAATATTAATTTAAAGCACACTGAATTTTTTGGCATTATTTTTGTTACAATACAAAACGGAAGTGGGTTTATCTTCCCCTCTCGGGTTTTCTTAGTTTTTTTTTAAATTCAAAATTTTGAAAAAGGTAGAAAATAAATAAGGGTATATTTGATTTATATTAAAAAGTTAGCAAATGAAGGGTTGGGTTTTTAAAAAATTCAGTATAAAAATGTCAAAAGGCTTAAAGCAGTTTTAAACATATGTTTAAAATTTTTGTACTTTTTTTTAAAAAGACTTCTTAAATCTTATATAACCTTGAATTATTATTTATTTATAAATAAATGGGCAAAACCTTTATGTCTTTACCAAACTTTAAATAACAAAGAAAGACACATCATAAAATTTTTAGTATATCCTTAATATAATTTGTTTTTAAAACATTGTTACTTTTTTTAACCTTTGCAAAAAATATCGATGTAAGAAGGCAACATCGATGTTATCATCGATGTTTTCGATACCCGACCATCGATGGCAAAAGATCGATCATCGATCAACCAACCATCGATGTGTTTGCCTACCTGTTTTTACTCCCTCTATTAATAAGAACTTTGGACCACGTTTTTTACAAACCTTTAACTATTATTTAAAAATTAAGTACTCTTTATTCATGTCCATAATCCTAACTAGTGATTTAACATATCGGAAAAAAACGGGAAAAATTAGGAAAAAAAACAGGTTTTTTTTCCGTTTTTGTGTTGGAAAAACTGGAAAAAATGGAAAATTTTTAATATTTTTTAATTGTGACTTGAAACGTAAAAATTGACCAAATTTAAAGTCTTTCAAGCATATTTTGTAAAAATAAATACAAAAAACATACTTTAATAATATCTATTAATATCTAAGATAAAAATACATACATGTATATTGTATATAGGGTCAAATTATAATTATCGACGGGTATTTACCGAGAACTTCAGAACTTCAGAGCGGTAGCTTGCGGTTTTGGTTCAAATTATTTATAAAAAAACATTGCAAATACTTCTGTTTAATTTATATTAGTGAAAAATTCAGTAATCAGAAATCAGAATACTTTTATCTTGTCTTAAAAAAAATCAATTTTTCCGTATTTTTCCTTTTTTTCTCAATTTTTGCGGAAAAAACAGGTTTTTTCCGGGACCAATTTTTCCGGAAAAAGCAGGTTTTTTTCCGGGACCCAATTTTTCCGGAAATTTTAAATCATTAATCCTAACCATTTTTGAAAAAACATCACTTTATTTACACTGTTAGTCCCTTAAGTTCTGTCGGGTTGAATATGAAAGAAAGGAATTTTCTTCTGTCATAATATACATAATAGTTTTAATAAAAAATTTAACTTTTAGTTAAAGATTTCGTCACTCGCAAGCAGGACAAATTGTACATTTGATAGGCAGGGCCGTATCTAGGTATGGCTGCGCCCTTGGCGGGGCTTAACATTTGCGCATTTGCATTTAGGGAGTATGGAATACCAATCAACGAAAACGGGGAATCCGAGGATTTTTTCCCGGAAATGTTAAAAAATTAAATTGCAAAGTTGTAGGTTTAAAGATTTTTAATCCGAGAATTTCGTTCCTTTAAAATGCCAATTTTGTGGTGGAATTTGTGTCAAATTCTATATTTTCTTTATATGAAAATATTAGCCTATTATTTGAAAAGGACATAATTTATATAAAACAACTATTTCTACCTATACATCCTTATTTGCGGATGATTAAACTTAGAATAAATTTTCTCAACAATAAAATTGTAGTTACAAAAATACTGTGCATAGCAGGCCTACTAAAACGTAACATTTATACTTTAATAAATTAAATAATATGCCACAAAATATTTAATTAAAAATTTATATTACATTTTTTTAACTCATACATTTTTTTAGTCTTAATAAATATATTAAAAATAATTATAAATTAAGTAACTAAGTTGAAAATTTGTTATAAAATTGTACTGTTGTAATTTATTTATTTTATTTAATTAAATTTTGTCAATAAAAAATAATGATAATATGACTATGGTACTGACAACTGATGAAAAAATATATTTTTCATGGCCGATTTTGCGCCCCCAAGGTAGATGCGCCCTTGGCGGGCGCCCATCTCGCCACCGCCTAAATACGGCCCTGTTGATAGGAACAAAGATGTATCTTTTATTGAAATACGCCACATAGATGATGTAAAGTGACGTTTTTTGGAACGGTTAGGATTAGCGACATTAATAAAGAGTACTTAATATTTAGTCAATAATTAAAGGTATGTTAAAAACGTTGTCCAAAGTTCTTATTAATACAGGGCGTAAAAAAGGGGAACATGAGTCTCATTGCTAGTCCGTCCCTGCAGCTGTGAGTAATTCACAACACTTCCTTTGAAAGTAATTTGAAGGATCTTACTTGGTATTACATCTTATTCTATATTTTTCCACACTTTTTCCTCATAACAGGGCAAGGGCGTAGCCAGGATTGTATATAAGGGGGGCAGACAAAGAAAATCCTAGATTATATTGTTTGTTTTGGTCGTTGTTTTTACCATATGAGTTTCACATGAGCAGTGAAAGTAAAAATATATAAAAATCGAGGGTCCGGTGTCGTTTAGCCCATTCGATTATAAAAAAATAAATATTACAGATAAAAAGAACACATTTTGTTTAGTAGATTTCAAAGAGAAAAAATCCGAAAAATGCATTTTTGCAGAGAAAAATGAAATTAAAAGTCGAAAAAACACTAGGTTCTTGGGTTAAGTAAAAGGCCAGAATTTGCGACGTTGTCGGATAAAAAAAAGGATTTAAATTTAGCTTTAAAGCATTATTCATTATATTATAAAAATACACATATTACAAAAAAAATATTTTTTTTAAATAAGGTAAATATTTGGAAGTGAGGTCCACCCTATTTTTGTTTATAAAAATCAAAAAATTAAGATATTAGACTATTTTTTTTTATTTTGTTCGAAGGCGCATTTATGATAAAGAAAATTTACAATGTAACGAGGAAAACCTAATGACAACTAACCAGAACTAGGTAATAGTTTGAAAGTTGTTGTTTGTTAGTTCTGGTTATTATTTTCTATAAAAAAAACTTTATTTTTGGTAAATGGAAAAAAAGCCCTTTAATAATAACAAATTATTAAAAAAATCTGGCAACATTGCTTATCCAAGGAGGGTATCGTAAATAAAACGACATCGTATCATCTCTTTTTGTAGGTATTCTTTTTCACTTTTTTTATGTTAGTTGGCCATATTACTTTAGTATATTTTTAATGGGAAATAAAAAAATTATTTTATTTTGTGATAATGTGAGTGAAAAATTAATTTTTTCAGGCCCTATGTGTTTAGTATGGTATAAAAAAATAAGTGAAAAAAAATATTTTAAAATATTGCTGTTAAAAAATGAAGCTAAAGTTCACCGAAGCCAAAAATTAAAAATAGCTTGAATGAATGCGAGCGGCTAAGTCAAAGACCGATGAAGGCGCACAACATTGGCTGATCAGTTGCCTGCCCTCTCACCCCGCATCCCGCCCACCTGCTCCTCTCCTATCTCCATTTTACTTAGGGTTCTTTACTACTTTTTTAAAGTCCTTTTGGATTTTCACAAAACCTTTTATGATTCATAAGTAACATTTTTTAGAGTAAGAAATGATGTAAACTAAAATTATATTAGAAATCAAATCACGTATAGTTGGATTTCACAAGCCAGCTTTTAAGCCTGTTAGTTTCTTAAGTCTTATAAGAAGCGTCGCAAGTTATGAAGTTCGTCAGAAATACAGTTTACCAGCGAACGACCGCTCTTCTAAGGGGGGGCAGCTGCCCCTCCCTGCCCGTACCTTGCTACGCCCATGTAACAAGGAGATTTCCTGAATACCCTGAGATCCGAATGAGGAGCTATCTTCAGCCATCTGCCAAAATAATATGTAAATAAAAATATCGCAAACAAAAAAAAATGACTTTCCCTGTATAATGTTAACTCTTATTTTTTTTTATTTAACATGACAGAACTAATATACTACTAAAATAATTTTTCTTTAGTTTCAAAAATTTCCAAAGGCTTGATTTATGAAACTTAAAAAAAAACTTTACTGGTATATCAGTACTGTCATGTAGAAAAAAAATAAGAATTTACATTGTACAGCAGGGTATCCCATTTTCGACCCTTAATCTGAATCTTTTATTTGGTTTCAAAGTTTCTATACTTTTGTAATTTAGATTCTTGTGCCATCTATTTCCTCTACAATTTGTTTATTAAAATTTATCGTATAATGTATTTTTTATCTTGGGACAGTCCACGAAGGCTGATACCTAAGTACTAACGTACCGTGGGTGTCTTCAGTGTGGTGAGAGGAGTTTGTTCCACGGGACTTAAATTTTTGGAGATTGGGAGGAGGAGGAAAAACTTCTCGGGCAGCAGGTTCCATAGTCTTGACACCCTAGGGATGAAGGAACGAAGAAAGCGGGAAGTTCGGGGCCTCTCTAACTGAACTGTAAAAGGATGCATAAAAGTTGCACTACGTGTTGCTCTGTTGGGAGCTGCCAGCTACAATGTCAACATAGTTTTATTTTCTAGAATATTAGCTTTTGTTTCACAGCCTACTGTGGTTTAAAGTAATAAAGTTTAAATAAATCGCATAGAAAACCGACATCATCCATGGTGTGATATATATTTTTGATGAGAGAATTTAATTGGGGTAATAAGGTTTAAAATTTCGATGGTTTGATTTTGGTAAGATATTATTAAAAATATATATGTGATACCAGGTTTTTTGTTGCAGAAGCTACATGCTTGATCCTTCTTTTGTAGGAAGAAAGGACATTAAAAAAAGTTCTTATTACCACATATAAATGTTCTTATTATCCCTACTGGGGTAATAAAAACTTGCCTGTGTTAAGCTGTATATCTCGTATGTATGCAGTCCTGGCATAATAAGAAATTTTTCCTAAATGTTCCTATTACCCTGAGAAAAAGGGTTTAATCGGAGAATCGGTTTAGGAGATGGGTCACTTAATTGTTAGTTGTTGCGGTATTTCAATGAATTATATTTAACAATTTGTTAATTAAAAATTAAGATACCAGAACTGCTACCATTGTCACTTATATTAGAGTTAATGTTATGTTTTAAAAATACAGGGTGTTACAGAATGTTGTGAGGAAAATTTAGGGGCAGATTGTGAATCTAAAAATATAAAAAAAGTTCATATAAACATGGGCCCGGAAACGCTTCGTTTTTATGATACGGGGTGTTTAATTTTTTTTGTCTTTTATAGTTTATTTCACATTTCTCAAAAACCCGTGAAAATATTGAAATGAGTTTTTGTACACGCAAATGTATAAATATAGGTCACATTTACATGTATAAAATTGTTTTCCAAGGCACTTACATCAGTGGCGTTCATGCCGGTAAGTCCTTATTTTTAGCGAAAAACTGTACAACACTGGTTTTCGCAAAAATTAGTATTGCTTTCTTAAAGCCAGTTTAATTATGCTTAAAAAGTACTTCTTGGACTTTTTTGTTCTGACTCACCGTTTTCGAAATAAAAATAAAAGTACACTTAGCCACGGTAGAATAGCTGTTACCCGAGTTATTTATAATTTTAAAAATTTATGTGTACTTATTGTTCAGGAACAATGTATTCGGTTTTAACTTTATATCAAATGCTGGAAATGGCTTAGTAGTAGTAGTAGTAGTAGAATCTGCCCCTAAATTTTCCTCACAACATTCTGTAACACCCTGTATAAATTTTTTTTCAAAAATTCATCAAAAAAGAAGTTTAAAATTTCGTATTTTCGTAAGTCTTTAAACAATTTTGATTTTTTCATGAATTATAGGTTAGAGAAGCAGGTGAATTAGGCAAACAAAAATTTTAATATGACTATCGTTAATTAAAAAAAAATAGATAGAATAGTATATGTACATTTTTAAGTAGGAGGGAAAAAATAAGTAACACATAAATTGTGATCTACAGTAAAAAACATTTTTTTTTTATATTATGCACCTAAAATCTTGTAGCCATAGCCTTATGACCGAATTATTCTGATAAAACCCAGAATAGGCCTACACACAAACACACACACACACACACACACACACACACACACACACACACACACACAGTTTGTCTTGAGTGAATAAAACTATTCAAACACCAGATACAGGGGGCGCGGGGCGGTTGTTATTGCCCCAAGTTCCTATTAGCATAGTACCCCCGCTATCTTTTAAGATTAAAATATATAGGGTGTTGCATTTATAAAAATAAAATTTAGTCTTTTACCTGACCCAATATAATTTGTATGAAACAATTTTCTGTATATTTTTAACTAAGAAAATATAGGGGCACAATCTGAAATTGACAATTTTTTTGTTTTTCTCCTGTATCTTTAAGGCGAGCGACAATTTTCAAATTTTTATTTTACCACTAGAGTTTGACCAAAAAAAGCACATGACAGCTATATTACTTTTTAAATAGCACTAACAATTACGGAAAAATGTTGACAATGGGACACCCTGCACATGCTAAGTAAATTAATAAAAAATATATATATATATATATATATATATATATATATATATATATATATATATAATATATAATATATATATATATATATATATATATATAAAATATATATATATATGTATTAAAATGATACAGGATATATCAAAAAAATTATAATAACTTTAATTTCTAGCTTTATTTATGAAATTTAAAAAAAAATGTTAGTACTGTCATATAGAATAAAAAATTATAAATTGACATTATACACGGAGTTTCAAAAATGTTTCAAATTTTTAAAAAATTAATCACAGCCTTGAACATAATTTTTTAGGCGACCCATTCGCAATACTTTTGTTTACATATTATATTTAATAAAAAATAGTTTTTATTTAGTTGGCAGATGGTTAAAAGTCGTATCTAATTCGTATCTTAAACTATGGGCTATTAATTTTGGCAACAAAAAAGCATTTTCAGAAACACAACTGAACTACTATTAATGTTTTCAGACTGTAGAAGCCCTAGCCTATTTAAAAGATCAACATAATGTAATACATAGGGACGTTAAACCTTCAAATATCCTCTTAGACACTAAAGGCAACGTTAAACTATGTGATTTCGGAATTAGTGGAAGACTGGTCGATTCAATGGCTAATTCGAAAAGCGCTGGATGTGCTGCATATATGGCGGTAAGTGAACTTAAATTACAACTTGAGTAATCCAATTTTTAATAATAATAATAATAATTCGTTTATTGTCATAAAGCATTCACAACTGAACATTGACAATGTCACACATTAAAAAGTAAAATATAACATACAAATATTTGCAAATTAAATAATTACAATCTAAGGCAAAAACAAAAAGGCCTTGATACACTAGGTAGGAATCAAATCCTTTTGGAATCGAACACAGGGATTCATTTTTAAGGATCTGAAGGCTGGAATCGACTACTTTTTAAAAATAGGATCCGTGATCCGGATTCGTTATATAATTTTCAAATCATCCGGAATCGATTCGTTTTTTTAAAGGAGTCGATTCCAAAAGGAATCGATTCCTTATATTTTTAATTTGAGACAAATTGGTTTATAAAAGCCAAAATGTGTCATTTTGAAAACCTACATATCTATTTTCCTTGGTCACAGCATCACCTGTGAAGAGATTTACGGATTTCGCTATTTTTTTTGTTTTGTTTATTATTATCAGGAGAAGTTTCTTATTAAAAAAAATTAAGATAGTTCTGCGGAAAATTAAAAATTTAAGAAAGCTTAGGGACCATGCAAGTGGGGCGGTATTTTTACTGTAGCGTCCTCTATGAGAAAGGCAAAAATACCTTTAAGAGAATGTGTGCCATCTAACAATGTGTGGACAAACTATTTGCTAAATGATAGTTTCCTACATATATATTCTGGGATAATGTTTTCTATTCAAATATTTATTTTCAGCCGGAACGTATTGAACCAGATCCACAAAATCCCGACTACGATGTAAGAGCAGACGTGTGGTCCTTAGGTATAACTCTTGTGGAGCTGGCGACCGGCGTATTCCCCTATCAAGACTGTAAGACTGACTTTGAAGTGCTCACCAAAGTAATTGGTACTGATCCACCATCATTACCGGTTGATAAAGACTTTTCTCCTGAGTTTAGAGACTTTGTAGCTTGTTGGTGAGTAAACAAGGTTTATTTACAACCGTTTAGTTGTGACGTTTTTAGGTAACTATTTTTCTAGTATTTGAGTATGTTATAAGACTTATAACAAAACTAGTGGTGTTATGAGTCATATGAGGAGGTACTAAGTAAAACCAAAGATAATAGTTTTTTCTATGAATGCACAAAACAATGCTAAATTTTTGCTAATTGGTTTGGACACTCGCTTACTCAAGCGGGCGTCCATTGAGGGAAAATACGTTCACACGCTGCTATACAGGATTGGCAAGGCAATGGCTTGGGAGCCAATTTTAATGTAATAAAGTAGGATACAAATATGGTATGACCCCAGATTAAAAAGAGAACGACAACAATGTCTCCTATCATCCCACTTTTAATATAACGACGGTTGACGGTGCCTACGATTCGTTAAGATATTGTCGACAGTGTTGTCATTTTGTGAAATATTTATTAGCAATTTTAGATTTTTTTTTTAAATTATACATTTTATAAAACTTTTTATTTTAAAAAAGTTATTTGTAAAAAATATTAGTATTTTAGAATGGTTAAAGATACTTAATTATTTTAATAATAGGGATTTGTTATTTTATCGAGCAAGACAACATAAATAATTTTATTTTTGCTGGTTGGCAACATTGCCCGTCGCGTTCACTTGCATTGCCGGCCGGGGACCGGTTGCATTTTTACCGATCCTATACACGTTCAGCGATGCGAATTGCCGAAGATAGCCGAATGATGTTTTTTCCAATCCTAGCTGATTTCAGCAGGTCGCGCTGAATATTTGTAGGGTTAGTAACGAAATCTCTCGCATATTTTTTACACCCAGTACTTATTATCCGCATTATAAAAAAATATTGGTGCAGTAGGGCAATAAAATAAATAAAACTTTGTTTTATTTGATTTTCCTGGCAAAAAAAAATCATATTTTTTGCACTTAAAAGGTACTTACTTCTTTATTTATAGCCGGATTTTTAAAAAACTATAAAAAAAACAATAAAAAATTATACAGTATAACAAAAACTATATTATATTAAAAAGTAACTAAGTACAAAGCAAGTTTTATTCATTGGTCTTATACGCTACAAGAAAAACGGTAATAGGTACATAGAAAAAAAGTAATAAAAGTGTTACGAGCCCGATTTTCGATTTCACTGGGCTAGAATAAACAGAATCGGTCTAATTTCATTTGTTTCGAATATACGAGGTATTTTTGAAAATTGAGCAATTCTAATTAACCTTTTTATTTCGATTATTATATGAGAAATCAAAATTATGTTTAGATACTATTTATGTAGTTTTTTTAAGTATAATTCAGGGACCTACTTCAATTTTTTCATATCAATTTCGTTTCTGAGCAATTACTTCAACTTTATATTTTGATAATAGGACACCCTATATATTTTAATGTCATCAAACTCCATTCATTTTTTTAAGGAATGTAATATGATATAGGTAATTATTTTATACAGGGTGTTAAGGTATAGTGTCGCTATTGCCATCTTCAAAACAGTAAGATGTACAAATTCGATTAAATGAGGGAAAAATTGTCATTCTTATGGAGAAATAAAAATGTGTTTACAATGTTCCCAAATTTTCCCTACTTTCCAAACTATGGGAAAATTTTAAAAATTCCAATTACTTCTCATATGCCGGCAATTTAGGAACGTTTGGCGACACTGACAAATCTTTATTGCTCAATTTTACAACCCCTGTACATGCAAAACAAAAGAAGTTAGACCGATTCTGTTTTACCAACCCACTGAATTCGAAAATTGAGCTCATGACACACTCATGATTTAATAGCAAACACTAAAAATACCTATCTTACACAACAATAGTATAAAAAAGGAACGGGAAAAAAGAATATATTAATGACCTTAAGCGTTTGGTAAATTAGCTGCTATATTTGCACTAATTTGATGTTTTTTCTTTGATCTTTTTGCAATTCTTCCAGTGCAATTTAATTCCAAATTTAAAGGGCGGCCGGCTTGCTCAAAAACAATCCAAACCGTTTTTTTATGGGTACCGACCTATGTACCAAATTTGAAGTCAATAGCTTAATTATTTTGAAAGTTATGGCGTGGAAACATAAACAACTTTTATCAAGGAAAAAGAGAAAAACGCAAAAAAATGGCCCAAGGGAAAACAGGGAACAGGGACCACGAAAAGGAAAATTATAATTTAAAAAACCCCTTTATAATAAAAATAAATAATTTCGATTTTCTCAGAAATCGCTTTTAATGACATAGGAGGCTTATGCAAAAAACCCTTCATATCAATTAAGATAAAATAGAATTATGACATCTACTTACCTTTATAAAAACATTAAGATTTTCTTTTAGAAAGGGATAATTTTTTATTGTGTCTTTGTTGACTTTCTTTATTAGCACGTTAATAAATGCCTTACAGTTTAGATTCCGATTTCGGTTTTTTGAACATTTATCACCCTTATTTTTGCAGTTGTGTTGGCACTTAAAATTTTTCATGAAGAGGTGCCTTTTATTATCGGGAAATGTTCTAAATACAATCCAGTTCGTCTTAGTGGTATTGGAAAAATTTGATATCCATTCCTTAACATGGCTTGAATAGTCTTTTGAATTAAATTTTGTATGAACGTCGACTATAAAACATTCCGTGGTTTTAAAATCCTTTATTTCTATTTTGCAACATTGATCAAATGCAAAAAACGTATCAATTTTACTCATTCTAAATAGAAATAATGCAAATATTATAGGTTATTTTCCACCACGCAAACAAATCAACAACAACCCATAGATAAAGAATATAAATAGGCGAACTAACCCATACAACCCTACACATATTCAGCGCGACCTGCTGAAATCAGCTAGGATTGGTAAAAACATTATTCGAATATCTTCGGCAATTCGCATCGCTGAACGTGTATAGGATCGGTAAAAATGCGGACCGGTTGATACCGAGTAGTGTGTGCAGTGTTGCCAGATGAGATAAAGCAAAAATCGTGAGACGTGTGGGAGATTACAAATTACTTAATAATTTTGTCAAAAAAGAAAACACAATGACAATGTTTAATACATTTATTGAACTTAATGTAACTTTACATTAACCAATTCAAATATTAAAACACTAAATAAACGAGTAGGTAACATAAATTTCAAAATGTTGGCCAAGCGTAATCTAGGCAATAGGCACTATTACATTGTGCTCAGTCTTCAGAATCGTTTGAGTCAGTATTATCCTTTTTATCGCTATATAATATGTCATCTACTACCTAACTTTCGTATCATGTAGTTATTTATAGAAAAATCATAACAATTTTTGTCGCCAATTAAACTTTTTTTAAATAAAATACTTTCAATGGTTTTGACTTATGTAAAATTTCCGATACGGGACAGGACTGCGTGATATCAACGGGGAATCCCATGGCGACCGGGATTCCCCGGTCGTTTCTTTTGATATGCCATTGTTATCATTCACTACGGGGACGAAGTAAATTAATAATTCAAATGCAATATTTTATTTTAAAATGATTTATTTAAAAATCGTTTCTACCTTATTTGTAAGATCGTGAAATCGGCACCAAAATCGTGTAATCTTACGAATAATCGTGAGATCTGGCATCACTCAGTGGGTGTGTGTGTGTGTGTGTGTGTGTGTGTGTGTGTTTGTGTGTTGCGTAGGCCGGCCCAAGTAGTCCCCTCTCCTTCTTGGGTCAGTAGAAAGGGAATCAGCCACTACATGTTTTCTGTCTGTCATTATTTCGCTCAAGCCTTTTCCTATTAAATTGACATCTCCTTTTATGGCACTAAAAATCTCCGCTCCTAAAGGTGCGTACAGACTTGACGAGCCTAGACCGCGCCGAGCCGCGAGACGAGCGCGCGACGCGCCAAAACTTGAAGTGTGGACGTTTGTCGGGTGGGGCAAGCCGCTTCGCGCCCTTCGTTGCGATCCATCTCCAGTCGGTTTTTTACGAAACATCAAAGGTTACTCGAGGCACAGTGTGGACTGAGTTTTGGTGCAGCGCGCCACGGAGCAACGAGCCTATAATGCTTGCTGTATTTTTTACTTATAATTAACATTAGTTTATTTGTATTCCCTGTTTTAAAGTAAATTTGGTTTTGGTTAACGCTAAATGCTTTACCTGTCTTGAGCTGAAACTGGCTTCCTTAAAAATGTTTCTTTTTTAGAAATGTTATTTCCTGTTTTCATCAAAATTTGGGGTCATCCGAGTGAAGTTCTTATACTGCCCACTAACATGCTGAAAGCTTAAATCTCGCAGCAGTGCCTGACCCGATCTTTTTTTTTAGAGTTCAGTACTCCACAATCTTCGTGTTTTGTTTTTTTAAGGACGCTGCAGTTATCAGCGCGCCACTACGTAAAATTGCACAGGCTGCGGCTTTTTGGACTTCCGTAATATCAGACATGTTCTCTTGCCGTCGGACAAATCACAAATAAATATGGCTCGGCGTGCGCTCGTCGCGATCTATGGATCGCAGTAAAGCACGCGATCCGCTTGCGAGTGTCTCGCGGAAAGTTCGTGGCTCGAGGCGCGTTGCGTGCTCGACTCGCGGCGCGTCGATTTCTTGGCTCGTCAAGTCTGTACGCACCTTTTAGAAATTTGCTAGAAGTGTATAAACGTCCACTGTTGTCAAAGCTATAACAATGGTAACAGTAGTTAGGAATTATTTCTGTAGAAAATATATCAAATTCGTTGTAATAATGATAACTTAATTTTTTTTGCTATATAATAAAAAAAATAATTATGTAAATTTTTACTTTTGATATATGTATGTCTTTGTATGTCTGTCTGGTTAAAATTAAACATGAAGCTTTTGAATTTGGCAAAAAATGTTATGAAAAAAATGAACACTTTGTTCAAGGCCAGTTCAGTGGATGTATGAAGAAATTATACTATTGACAAATATTTCTAGACGTTTTAAAAAACGCACCTGAAAAACGTCAGAAATACACATTTTAATGTCCTATTATTACCGCTACAGAGAACACACAACACAAAAACAACAACACGATATGCAAAAACATCAAATAAGAATAAAGGTTATTTAACTCTAGGAAACTAGTCATTAATGTGTTGTTAAATTGTAGAAAATAATCAATCGGATCGTTGGACTTCTCAATAATAAATAAATATTAATTTTTGTTGCATAATTTATTTAAACATTTATTTATCGTTCAGTACATACAGATAAAATCCCAAAATAATAATAAAAAACAAAAAATATACATTTTACCCTAAAGGGCCAAAATTTAAAATTTTTCATAAAAAACGATTCTAATTTAAAAAAAACAACAACCAAACGAAGAGAAAAAAAAAAAAAACAAAACAATGTTATAAAAAAAACAGTAATGGGACACAATCGGGTAACAAAAACAAATTGGGGCACAAGTTATAAAGGAATATTTTGTTTATTAATTGTTCTGAATTGAGAGATATAAGTATGATATTAGTTTTTTTAAACTTGGGTAGGGTGCAGTTAAGATCAAAATTAAAGGGAAAATATGTGTTAAAATACCGCATAATGCGATTCATAACACTATTTCTGCCCTTTTTCTGTGCGACTTCTATTGATCGCGAATGTATTATGAAGTCGAGTATTGTGAGAAGGCACTCGAAAGTTAATAGCAAGAAAAATCAGGGCAGTTTATATTATTTTTGATTATTTGAAATCCATACATTAAATTTAGGTAAATTCTACGGGAAATTAGGGTATCATACCCAAATCAAAAAGCTGATGGTGCGATAGAAGACTTTTATCCACCCCGGTTATAAAAAAAGGAAATTTAAAAATTTAAGAACACGTTTTAATTGCTTAACATGAATCTTATAGCAAGGTGACAGATGATACAAAGTACCAGGTGACTACGCATTTATAATAATAAGGATTTCAAGACCTGAATATTCGAAAATTTCCCCAACAACGTCTCATTCGAAACCTGTCATCTTAAATGCTTTGGAAAAGGATATTAAGTGATCATTAAATCTCAATTCAGTGTCAAACATGACCCGGTATTAATCAAATTTTTTCCCAAAATAATTGAGTCATTAATTTTAAAGGGATGTAAAATCGGTACCTTTTTTTTTTTGTGATGACATACTTTACTTTTTGTGATATTATTCCATTTTTTTTGGGTATACACCAATCCGTTAATTTGATAATTTCCGATTGTAACTTCAAGCAGTCGTCCACGCTGTTAACCTTAGTGAATTTTTAAGTCATCAGCGTAGAGAAGGAATTCATTCAAACAACCTGAGGTCATTAATAAAAATAAACAGAATTGGTCAGTGTGATCTAAGGCACGCCAAAAATCCTTAATTGCCTTTGACAGAGCCCGTTCACCCCTAACCATTTGTGTCCGATTCCGGAGATAACTAAAAGATCCATGATAACAGAGGATCAGCAATACCATACGATTTAATTTAATGAGAATGGCTGCCCCACTCTACCCAGTCCTGAAATCAAAGTAAATCGAGTCAACTAATCGAGTCACCACGGTAGTCGTAGTTAGAATAGAGACATAAGTTGGTCTGACAAGACCGGTGACTCACGAAACCATGCTGACGTTCGGAGAAAAAGTCATGCAAGTTTAACAATAAGTTATCGACACTATTGATTAAAAGCTGGCCCATGCCATCAAGTCGGATATTGGGCGATAATTTCCCCATCACATCTTCCTAATGGCTGTTACATAGGCAGTCTTCCAAAGATCGGAACTGACCCAAATTTAAAAAAAAAAGCTAAAAAAAAGTGCTAAGTGGCACGCCAAGGTTGGACAACAATTTTTTAAGAAGAAAATGGGGTATCCCATCGGGTCCCCTTCCTTTCATCTAACTGAACAGCTTTTCAAATACTATTGAGCTGTTAATAGTTATGTTCGAGAAAGTAAGTTGTTTATGGGAGGACAATATGAATCATTGAAAACCACGGGGTCTGTTTTAAAACTGACTGAAAAAAAACGCGAATAAGTCAGCAATGGATCTTGAGTCACCGTCAAATCAAAACTTCATCGGAAAATCCAGTTGTATTTCGTTTGTTTTTAAAGTGAACCAAAAAAGAATTCGATATTATTTTGGGTGGGTGAATAGGTATCTGCCCTTATGGAGATTTTGATTGGGACCTAAAATCCCTATTATTTAGGTCTGTAGCTCTTGTGCGCTTATTTGTAGGTTTGTTTTTATTTTTAATCAGTTAAAATTTTATTCTTTGAAAAATAGTTTGGGTATTTGTTAAAAAATCTTTTCTTTGGGACGTACAATTCAACGCGATTCAAAATAAAAGTAAAACATTTCGGTCTTGTTAATATCATTACAGCACAAGAAAAATCCCAATCAATATTCTCAAAATGATCGTTCAGTTTATCATAATCGCTTTATAAAAATCATATTTACAAAAGTGCACTCTGGTATACCTTTACGTCACCATCAATAAAAAAGGGTTTATCAATAATGCAGGGGGGATGAACATCGATTTTACCCAATTTCCGAATCGCTGCTTTTCAAGTTATTTTTTAAATAAAAATCAAATATTTTTATGAAGTGCTATGCATTTTTTTTATAGAAAAAACAAAAAATTTTTAGAAAAAAATGATGATGGTTACGTTGCCCTTAAAAAGTTGTCCCAAGAATGTTTTTACATATTTTAAAAATATTTTGAAACAAAAAAATACAGCACTTTTTCGAAAATGGAACTTTTTGATTATTTCAATGTATCTCAAAACTGAAAAAAAGATAAAATCGTTTTCAAAGCGGCATTGAGTTAGCAATTAAATACCCTACAACTTTCCCTATTTAACCAATTTTCTATCTCTTATAGTTTCAAAGATACCCATACATGTATACCCAATTAGGCCCACACTGTATGTGATGTGTCTTTAATAGATCTAGCTTCGTGATTTTTTTTCATAATTTTTAAAGGGTGATAGGGGGTCAAAAAATTTAAAATGATTTTTTTTTCGCTATTTGATATTTTTTTATAAAAAACTTAATTTTATTATTATAATTATTTTTTATTTAAGAATAGAAGTTTTAAATAACTTTTGGATCGAAAAGTAAACAAGAAAAATATTTAAAATTTACTAAAAAGTAGCAAATTAAAAATAAATCGTTTTTACCAGTTCATTCTAAATCTTTTTAATCCAAAAGTTATTTAAAACTTCTGTTCTTCAAAAAAATAAAAAAATAAATAAATAAAAAATTCAGTGTTTTCTAAAAAATATCAAAAATAGCGAAAAAAATTGATTTTGACCCCCAATCACCCTTTCAAAAATTATGAAAAAATTCGTGAAGCGTATGAAGCATCACATATTTTTTTTTTAATTTCCCGCCAAAAATTTTTGAAAAAAGTTGGTCTTAATCCGCGCTTTGACGACCTCTAATTTGGCGCAAGCAAAGCTAAAAAATCTTTAAGCTACTGAGATATTTGAAAACAACGAAACATCTTCATGATTCAATAAAACAGTTTCTGAAGCTCCCACGTAAATAAAAAGAACAGGAAAAAGCGCGTCTTTTTATTCTCAACAAGCATAGCTGGGTGAGATTTTAAAAAGTGAAAAGGCCGATTACCCTGACCTGCGCCAAGGCCTTTTAAAAAAATTGCAGATACTGGTTAATAAACCGACGATTTTTTAATCAAATTTTTATTCTCCGCAGTAAAAATTTACTTAATTAAAATTTTACTATTATACAGCAAAAAAAAAAATTTTTACAACGAATTTGGCCTATTTTCCACAGAAATAATTCCTAATTACTGTTACCATTGTTAAAGCTTTGGAAACAGTGTTGGTTTATATAGCAGCGTGTGAACGTATTTTCTCTTGATGGACGACCGCTTAAGTAAGCGAGCGTCCAAACCTATGACCAAAGATTTAGCATTGTTTCTATAGTGAAAACTATAATTGTCTTTGGTATTGGTCAACTAAAATCAATGTTTTTTAAAAGGAAAATTGAACTCTTTGTCTTTGAGTAGCTAAACCAGTACAGTTTTTTAAATAATTCTTTTTTTTAGTTTAACAAAAGATAAAAAACAACGGCCCAAATATACGAAGCTTAAAAACCACGCCTTCATCAAAAGGTACCAAGTGACCGAAGTAAACGTCGGTGAATGGTACGTAAGGGCTCTGCAGCGAGTCGGCGATAGGGCGACGACGAGGTATGTTGCATGGTTAGTTTCGCCTTGACCCATTTACTTTACTTACCCTTCCTAATCAGTTTGATTATCACATAAAACCTATCTAATTTTTGTTTGCTTGAGACCTTTTTTCAATTAGCCAGAGCATTGTTGTACAGTCGATGAACAGGCAAACTGCAAGTGATTTTCGTGCTAAAGTGTTAAATATTCTATAGTCCTTGTAATAGCTGAAAAATTTTGCGCATGCCCCAACTTCCGCCATGATTTTCGAGCACTGATTATTAAAAAAATAGCAATAAAACAAGTAATAATAATTAATTTTTATAAACAGTTCAATTCAAGTTATAGGTATAATAAATAATGATAAAATTATTTTAATTTAAATAATAAATATAATAATGTTATCTATAAGAAAAGGGGCTAAAAAATGATATTATGGAGTATGTCTCAGTAATACGCATAGCAAATCCTTTCAGGAGAATTGATATTATTTTATTAATTTTCCAAAACCTTGTTTTGAATATCGCCGAAAACTCATTTAAATAAGTAAGTGAAAGCACTTAAAAATTTGTCCCAAATGTACTAAGTGTGATTTGTGGGTAAAGCGGTGTGAATGAAGAGATGGTCGATCCCAAAGAATTGATAATGTTAATAAAGACACATATATTTGTTCACTTCATTTTAAAGGAGTATGTTGTCCAACAACCGAATATCCAGACCCCAATCAGTTGTGCAAAAAAGAAAACTAGTGATAAGGAAATAATAAATTTTGTCGGGTAAAAGTCACACAATTACGCACCTAAAAAACGTAAAAACATTTTTTTTGTAATTACTTTTACTTATTACCATGACAAGTAGAATACAGTTCTACTTGACATCCAAATTATTATTATCCTAACCTCTTAACTAATTAGGTTTTATTTCCTCCTTGACGACGACCATGGCACTTTAACCATCGTCGTAACTAAACATAATTATGAGCTTCTACGGTAGGATGCACTAATGAAGCACCATAAATAATGTTTTTATTTAATAGCACTGATATTAGAGGTGATAATGCTTGTTGCCCAGCCATATTTATAATAAGTGGCCAAAACTTTCATATTACCGCCTTTTTAACATGGCGGACGCGCTGGCACTTAGCATACCCCTAAAAGGCCTATTGGCATGTATGTTGGTCGGAATGCGCCACAATAATACTAATCTACCTAAAAATGTGTATACAGTAATATAAAAAGCTAACAACTAGATTACACAAATTGAAGTAATATCATATTTACGTTCTTACTCACTACTTTACGACTTTACGAAAAAAAAATCAATTACTGTTGACTTTCACTAATTTGATCAAACACTATACACGACTGGCAAACAAATTTCTTAGGTGCGGAGATTTTCAGTGAGATAAAAGGAGATGTCAATTTAATAGGCAAAGGCTTGAGCGAAATAAAGACGGACAAAACGTGTAGCGGCTAATTGTCTTTCTACCGACCCAAAAAGAAGAGGGGAATGCTTCGGCGGGCCTACAAACACACACACACACACACACACCCATCAGTCTGAGATTCACGATTATTGTAAGATCACACGATTTTGGTTCCGATTTCACGATCTTACGAATAAGGTAGCAATTCTGACGATTTTTAAATACATTATTTTAAAATAAAAAATTGCATTTGAATTATTAATTTACTTCGTCCCTGTAGTAAATGATAACAATGGGATAACAAAAGAAACGACTAGGGAATCCCCGTCGCCTACAGCGGTTATCGAGCGGAACGACATGGGATTCCCCGTTGATTGCAGGTAAAGATGGCTTACAATTTAATTGTTTGCATTTTCACGCAGTCCTGTCTCGTTTTTATTTAGAAAAAGTTTAATTGGCGACAAAAATTGTTATGATTTTTCTATCAATAACAACATGATACGAAAGTTAGGTAGTAGTGACAAATTATATAGCGATAAAAAGGATAATACTGACTCAAACGATTCTGAGGACTGAGCATAATTTAATAGTGCCTATTGCCTAGATTACGCTAGGCCAACAATTTGGAATTTATGTTACCTTCTCGTGTTTAGTGTTTTAATATTTAATTGGTGTAATTTAAAGTTATATTAAGTTTAATAAATTTATTAAACATTGTCATTGTGTTTTGCTTTTTAACAATATTATTAAGTAATTTGTAATCTCCCACTCTCCTCACGATTTTTCGTCATTTTATTTCACGATTTCTGCCTATCAACCGGTCCCCGGCCGGCAATGCAAGTTAACGCGACGGGCAATGCTGTCAACCAGTAAAACTAAATTATTTATGTTGTCTTGCTCGATAAAATAACAAATACCTATTATTAAAATAATAATGTATCTTTAACCATTTTATAATACTAATATTTTTTACAAATTTCTTTTTTTTGCTAAGCGCATAACTTTTTTTTTAATGAAAAGTTTTATAAAATGTATGATTTTTAAAACATTTTTTAAATTGCTAATTAATATTTTACGAAATGACAACACTGTCGACAATATCCCAACGAATCGTAGGCACCGTCGACCATCGTTGTATTGAAAGTGGGATGTTAGGGGAAATTGTTGTCGTTCTCTTTATATATATATATATATATATATATATATATATATATATATATATATATATATATATATATACAGTGTAAAGTATGATGCTCATCATTTTAATGGGAGATGTGGCTCAAAATAATCGAAAAGTTTATATGACATATGTGTCAAAACTTGACAGATTTTGTCTAAACGATGTTAATATACTTTAAAAGCTTTAAACTTAACGTAAAAACTAAAATTTTTGTCTTAATGCTTACCCAGTATTCTTTAAAATAAAATTAAAAAAAATTTTAATGTTTTAGTCTACAAATAAAAAAAATAATTTTTAACAATTGTTCTCCCATTTAAAAAAACTAAAAAACATTGCCAAACTTTGACGGTAAGGTCAGTCGTTCAAAACACCGATCGGCCCACAAATATTTTGTTTTTTTGAATCGAAAAAATATGAATTCATTTTAAATTAAAGGGAAACGTATTCAAATTTAAAAGACTGATGAAAACGGAATGTGTGCGACCAAAAATCTATTTTTAAGCAAAACAAAAGTGTTTTAGTAATAATTTGTGTTCTTTTAAAAGGATTGCCCAAATTTTTATGTAGTAAATTATTGTTTAAAAAATTTAAAAAAAACCAAACAATAATGATTTATTAAAAAAATTTAATATCAAATAAATTCCAGGAAGTAATTTTATTATTTGTATGTAAATGAAAATCTTAAAAATTAACATCAAAAAATACAACAACGTTCGAAGTCGAGTCGCTTCAATGAAACAGGCCGGGGGTTTTAAAATTTTAAAATTTTTTACGTATTTCGAAAACAATTAACTTTTGACTCATTTGTTCTTGCTTTTCGACTTATTTGTAAATATCTATCTACCCATTAAAATATAATATATTTTTAAATTATATATATATATATATATATATATATATATATTATATATATATATATATATATATATATATATATACGGGTTCTAGCTCACCTCCCGTCATATGTAGATCATTTTTATTTAAATCAAAAATTTTCATATTTTGCAGACATTATGTAATTCACGGTGCATTTCAAAAAAAATTTTGGTTATACAGGGTGTCGAAAGTGTGACATCCGATATAATTTTTTAAATGGAACACTGTATTTTTTTATATTTGGTACCTTTTGAGTTATCTATCTTCCTCAAAATTTTACATCGGTTCAGTAATTTGGGAAAAAAAAAAAAAACATTAAAAAAAAAATGTTTTACCCTCAAAATTAAAAAAGAATAAAAATACCAATAGTGCTTTTTTTAATTAAACAAGGAAATTATTAAGTAACCTAATATCAGTCGTTAATTGAATTTGGGGGTTCAAATTTGGTCAAACTCCAGTTTAAAACACTTTTTTCTTATTTTAAAAATAAGCCCCTTATATTTTATCTTAATAAAAATTAAAAACAAAAAATTTTTAATTTAACCTATCAAAAAACCCAACATTAAAGTTATTCGTTAAAAATCTTTTTACTCTATTTTAATAGTAATAACGTTGAATAAAAATGATAGGTGGCTATGAAAAACAATTTATTGACATTAGAGTTTCTTAATAATGTCAATTATTACCTAAAAATTGGTTAAAGTTACATAAATGTTAGCCAAAAGTATTAAAAATTAAAAATTAGGTTTATTTAACATATAAAGGTTTTCCTTAAATTAATTTAATTCAATTAATAAATAATAATAATTTACTTGAATTTTTATAATACGTCAAAATAAGATTTTGTAAGTTAAACAAACTCCAATGTCAATAAATTGTTTTTCATAGCCACCTATCATCTTTATTCAATGTTATTACTATTAAAATAGATGTCAAAATGAGTTTTCAACGAATAACTTTTAATGTGTTAGGAATTTCAATAGGGTTATAATTAGAAAAATGTTTGTTTTTTAATTCTGCATCTAACGACCTAAAAATATACAGGGGCTCATATTTAAAATAAGAAAAATAAAGTGCTTTCAAATTTAAAGAGTTTGACACTAAATTTTGGACACCCTGTACAGTTTGAATTAACCAAACATGACCTAAGCGACTGATATTAGGTTACTGAATAAGTTCCTTGTTTAAATCTATTAATCAAGCACTATTGGTATTTTTATTCATTTTTAAATTTGATGGTGCAAAACAGTTTTTTTTTATATTTTATTATTTTCTCTGAAATTACTGAACCGATGTTGACAAAATTTGGAAGGTATATAAATAACCACAGGAGGTACCTAAATATACAAAAAAATTCACAGTGTTCCATTTAAAAAAATGCACCATCGTGACGTCACACTTTTTTGTGACACCCTGTATAACCAAAATTATTTTCCTGAAATGCACCGGGGTTAAAGGTAACGTTTGCAAATATATGAAAATTTTACATTAAGTAATAAATGAGCTACATAAGACGGGAGGAGTGAGCTAGTATATATATATATATATATATATATATATATATATATATATATATATATATATATATATATATATATATATATATATATATATATATATATATATTTATTTATTTATTTTTTTTTTTGTCTGTCCACGTGATTCTGAAGTTATGGCTTGAGCTAAAATCATGAAATTTGGCACAGTGGTAATCTTTAGCAGTGGCTAGAACCTAACGAAGCCCGTTTTTTGAATTTCGCCCCCGGGACAAAAATAGGAGCAAAAAAGTGTTTTTTTTTACCGTTAGCCGTACGGAAGGCGTCTTACGGAGATAGAGGCTACTTAATATTGTCTCTCGCCTGGCGGAGACAGGCTTTTCATCTATTATTACATAAAAATTATGATAGGAAAAACTCTAAATACATTAGTGTCATAAAATAAACATATTTAACAATGGTGAACTATTGGTTTCCAACTGATTATTTAGATTAGAATATAGTCTGTATTTCACACTCCGCATATTTCCTTGTTAGTTCAAGAAATGCAGAATAAAAAATTATAATGTACCGGGTGTCCCATTTTCGGCACTTTTATAGAGTACCTATCTCCGTAATTGTTACTGCTATCAAAAAAGTAATATAGGCGTCATGTGCTCTTTTTGGGTCAAACTTAAAATGGTAAAATCAAAATTTAAAAGTTTTCGCTCGCTTAAGAGATACGGGGAAAATCAAAAAATTGTCAATTCCATAATAATATATTTTCTTAGTTTCTTTACAATGATTGTTTACAAATCTGCAGTTTTTAGAATAAGTATACGGGGTCAGATAAAAAAAGTTATTGAACCTAACCTTATTTTTTTTAATGGAACACTTTGTATATCTTGTTTAAAGAAGATAGTATAATAAATTTCCAAAAATATAACATACCATGGATGATATTGGTGTTCTTTGCGTTTTATTTAAACTTTATTGCTATAAACCAAAGTAGGTTATGAAACAAAAGCTAATATCCTACAAACGAAACTATGTTGACATTTTAGTAGATCTAAATAGAATACTTGACAGTTTAGCACAAAAATTTCTTTTTTTAGTGGTGCGTTTACTGTACAAGTAGCATTTTGATTATCTAGGAATGATGACGATGACGCTCCGTCACTCAGAGAGAATGCAGTGCCTGCAGTGCATTAGATTGCATTTTGTTGTGCTCATCCCCACCCTCACGAGTAGGTTTGTATGCATTTTTGTGTTTTTTGTTGTTGGAGGAATATTCGGTGTTTGTTAGGGCTTTAGCTGTGTAATAAAAATCGTATTAGTAGCGGAAAATTTTAAATTTTTTAGAAGGAAATCACGTCTCAAAATTTACCTGTTAAAGGTAGTTCACTCGCGACAGTCGTACACAAAGTTATCGCCTTATAGTAAGTAAAGCCCGGCCCGCCTACAATTCAAATCCCCAATTTTGGATGGACATCTTTTATCTTTGTCTCCTCCATGCCATCTGCGCCGAACTCGCCCAACTCTCTCTAACAAAACTTGATTGTTGAACGGGCCGGGACTAGTACCAGTGCGGATCATTATATTTTTTCCAATATTAGTTTAATTCGTGATGCAGTATTTTAAATGGACCCCAAATTTAGGGCTGTTCCAAATAAGATCGAATACGCTTTACCAAAAGTTAGGGGTTATCATGCTTAAAAAGATTATTTTTGTAGGCAACTGTACACACAACACGGGGTCTGTTTGTTATTCATTTATATTTTACATTATTTGACCTTTTTTAAACTCACCTAGTGCTAAAATACACCTTCCATAAGGGTGATTACGTAAAAAAAGAATAAAATAGTGTACAGGGTGGGCATATAAGCGAGGTAAGTGGCTATATCTCAGGACCTGTACATCTGACAACAATGGATTTTTTTTTATTATTATGAAAGTGGCCATGAGAAAATTCTGGAAATTATTTTCAAGTTCCGTATTTCACCGCTAGAGGTCGTAACTAAAAATTAAATAAGGAAAACGTATTTTTTTTCCGAAAACCCATATATTAGCCTATATTTTTGATAATACTGTTAGAAAGCCTAGAAAATTCTCTATTATTTTGGATTAAGGCTCATTGGCGTACGGCCGATAGTAGGGGTGGGGGAAGCTCTTGAAAGTGTAATCATTAAAATCGGTGTAAATTTTAAACCACTTATTCGATTTCAGCAAATTAAAATTTGTTTGCAAGATAAATAAGGCTGTTTTAAATATCCGTTCTCTTTATCGCTCTACAGTTCCCAATAAAAGAGCTAGAGGGCGCAATTCGTAATAATTCCAGTTTTTTTCATTTTACTGCAAAAATTTAAATCGAACGGTATATTTTTGACATCATATTTAAAAAGTAGATAAAATTTGCAAAAATATTGTGAAAACCCGACGATGATATATTTGCTCGTTTTACGGCGGTTTGCACCACTGTGGTTTAAGCAGTTTTAAGCCCTTCTTAACCTAAGTTGCATTGAGACGGTGTCAAATATTATGACAATAGTCACATTCAAAACGTCCCTTAGTTAAGAAAACAGAAAACCACAACGGTGCAATTGGCCATTAAACTTATAGCGAATGAAAGTTTTTTTACGCGCAGAGTCAAAACTTATGTACCGCCATCTAGCGTTCGGCCCTAGAATGTCTAATTAACATTATTATAGTTAATTTCTCAAGCTGTTAATAGTACATCCTGTTGTCATAATTATAAATTAATACTTAAAGTAATAGATCACAGCATCAAAGGATGATTATGTGATGTTCTTAGGATAATTATTTATTAACGAATTTCTCTTTATATTTAAATGATGGTCCTGAAAAGGACCAATTTTAAACCCAAACATATTAGGTTCCTAATGCCTCGATAGATGTTCAAACTGCTTTCCATCACATTCCAAACAAGCTTCCAATCTTCTTTGGGTGGATAAAACTGCTGATTCCATTTCAGCAGCTGATAATTGATTAATGGCATCACGGATTCTGTTTTCCATATCATGTCTAGTTGTGAGTGGAGTTTGGTACACAATATCTTTTAAACGACCCCCTAAGTAAAAGTCGAGGCATGTTAAATTGGCCGGCCAAGGAAATAGACTTCCCCTTCCGATCCAGCGCCCTTGAAAATAATTATTAATATGATCCCGCACGAAACGGGAAAAATGTGCTGGACACCCGTCCAATTGGAAAAACATGGTCCGTCTCACTTCCAATGTCAAATCTTCCATTAAAATGGGTAAAACATTTATTAAAAAATCCAAAAAAATATTTCCGGTTAATGTGCCATAAAAAAAAGGACCAATAATTTTCGTTCTGATAATGCCACACCACACGTTTACACTCCAGCGGCCTTGGTGCTGGACTTCTCGCATCCAGTGGGGATTTTCAGCCGACCAATAATGCATATTATGCTTGTTAACTCTACCATCGCTACTAAAAGTAGCTTCATCGGTCCACAGAATCTGTGACAAAAAATGCCTGTTTTCGCGAATCATTGCTAGCATCCATTGACAAAATCAATTCTCCGCTCAAAATCATGTTCGTTTAAGGCTTGGTGTAGGATTATATGGTAGGGGTCTAGCCTTAAAATAAAAAGAAATGCCTATTATATTTAAGGAGTAAATTATATTAAAAATGTGTATTAAAAAGGTGCGCTAATGCAATTACTTACTTGTGGTCTTTTAGTATATTTCGAACAGTAATTCGAGTTATTCCCAAATCTAAAGATAACGCCCGAGTTCCAATATTCTTATTAAATTCTACGTAGGCCAACACATTAATAATGTTTTCTTCCGTTCTTCCAGTAGTGCGACGCTTTCTAAATCTGGGCCGACCAAAACTCCCAGTATCGCGTAGTCGCTGTACCAAGCGTGGCATACTGTCTTTCAGCTATTGCTGCATTTTGAAAGCACTCGAAGAAAACCGCAATCATATCAACAGCTTTATCATTTGTAAGAGGCATTTTACAAAAAAATCGCGCAAAAAATATTTAGATACCAAATTGACAAGAATTAAAAGCATCTAATAAATACTTGACGTTTCAAAAAATATTATTTGAATTTTTTTGTTTTTGCCGTCTACTATACGTTAATTAGACATTCTAGGGCAGAACGCTAGATGGCGGTACATAAGTTTTGACTCTGCGCGTAAAAAAAACTTTAATTCGCTATAAGTTTAAAACGAGCAAAGATATCGTCGGGTGTTCACAATATTTTAGCAAATTTTATCTACTTCTTAAATATGATGTCAAAAATATACCGTTCGATTTAAATTTTTGCAGTAAAACGAACAAAACTCTTTTATTGGGAACTGTAGAGCGATAAGGAGAACGGATATTTAAAACAGCCTTATTTATCTTGCAAACAAATTTTAATTTGCTGAAATCGAATAAGTGGTTTAAAATTTACACCGATTTTAATGATTACACTTTCAAGAGCTTCCCACACTCCTACTATCGGTCGTACGCCAATGAGCCTTAATCCAAAATAATAGAGAATGTTCTAGGCTTTCTAACAGTATTATCAAAAATATAGGCTAATATATGGGTTAATATGTTTATAATAATAAAAAAAAATCCATTGTTGTCAGATGTACAGGTCCTGAGATACAGCCGCTTACCTCGCTTATATGCCCACCCTGTACACTATTTCTTCATAACAAACAGACATAGTAAACTCTAAAAAATAAACATCTTTTTAAGAAAACGGTTAAAACATTCAGTGTTTTTTTTTTAATTTTTTAATAATGTGATTTATATTTCATTAGTTTTTAAAAAATATCGTAAGAACCGTCTTTGAGATATTCTGAAGTGAATGCATGGCTTTCATACATGACAGATATCGACAATGGTAATTATGTACAGTTTGACTGTAAATATCTCGCTTTACAGACGATAAAAAAATTCGTTTTTTTTAATTAGATAAAAGACACTTTTATTAACCATATTATACTAAATGAAATCATTTAATTCTTAAGCAAAGCCGTTTTACGAGTGTTCTACCTTAAGTGAATTGGATACCCTTCATCTCGGTTTTCAAATATTTTTTACGTTATCTAGCGGCTTGTACTTTTTACCTAAATATCTTTTAGAACAATGTGTAAATCCTATTATTTGTTATTCGTGGCTATGTAAAGAATGAAACAAATACTATTTTTAAATATAGACTTACTATACAAAAAGTTCCTCCAATTTAGTTGAAAGTTTTTTAGAAAATCATTGTTTATTTTTTCCATAAGTATTTTATATTGCGTTGTTTTTTTAATTTCCTTCAGGTTTTGTTATATTTAACGGGACCAGCATGGGTTTATGTTTTTAATCAACTTGTTTACTTTTTATATAATAAATATATACACTTGTATCTTGCAAAAAGCAAGTGAAAAATTAATCATTTTCCATTACTTTATTTTGTTTTCTGATCAAATTGCACAAGCTCGCATCCAAGCAGGAAATCAGTATAATCGGGCTAACTCGTAAGCCAAAGACCCTTTTAATAATTGTATAAAAGATAAAGTCATCTCTTGCTCAACTGGCAGTAAATTCTTCTGGTCCTTTGACAAAAAACATTAGTCAAAACTTTTGCACAAATTTTTTTCCACCCCTAATTTTTGAAGATGAGATTGTTTTTACCTCCAAAGGAAAACGAACTATTTGCCAAACAATTTGCCGCCAATTTTACCGTTGATCCTCCTTAATCTTCTTCTTCCAACAGCTACCCCTATTCTTAATAAAATTTCCGATATCATTTTTAGAGTTAAACAGATCAAGCGTATCCTTTCTTCTCCTAATACCAAAAAATCTGGGCTGGATGGCATACCAGCATCGTCTTAAAAAATGTGCTTCCGAGCTTGCTTTTATCTTAACTTGTCTCTTTCGAATTTCGTGAGATTAAATTAAAATAATTAAATTAAAATTTTTCACTTACATAGTAAAAAAATCAATTTTTTCACAGTTTTTCTTTATATAAAAAACAAAAACTTTGGTCAGATTTTGGTTTTTAAGTTCTATGTATTTTTTTTCAAGAGATGGTACTGGTGGATTGCTATTAAATTTCAGTTACCAAAAAGCTTCAGTTTTGCTCTATAAGTTATACTCTATATTTTAAAAATTAAGAAGTTTATGACATTTGTTTATAGAGACATCTTTTCGTACTTTTATCCAAGAAGTCCGTCTGTAAAATTGTTTGCAATATTAAAGAAACACCCGGTATCCCTGAAAGACTAATTTAACACTATAGTACGATGATATTGAATCCAAAATTTCTCCTTAAACGCAAATTTTACTAAATTTCACAAAGTTTGGATATTTATATATAAAAAGTAGACATGTTTATTTGGTAACTACCTCTTTGTCTAACTATATTAATATATTAATAAAAACTAAACACAAATTAAACCATTTCTTTTGAGATGGTTAAATGTTCTTGTAGTATGGATCACAGGAATTGTGTTTTACAATGAGGTTTTTAGTGTAAGAAAAATATGTTTATGTTAAACATAGATAATTAAAACAAAAAAACTTTTTTTTAATCACTTTTTTGAAAATAATAGTTACAATACAGATAGCAAGGTAATTTGTCTCATTTGTTTATAGGCTATAAAAAAGAGGGGTAAAAGGAAATACAACGCTAAAAGGGTTTTATTTTGTTTCTTACGTTTAATTGACTCTAAAATATGAAGAAAAAAAAATCGCAGAATGCTACCATGTAAAGGGGTGCATTTTTGGGATGGGGGTGAATTTGTCCACTTTTCAGTTTTTTAATTTTAACTAAAACTCTTTTTTTAACCAACTTAAAAAAGGAGGTTATCAATTCAACACGTATGTATGTAATATTATTAAAATTACAAAATATTTACATGTGATAATCTCAAAAAAAAATACAGTTTTTAGTTAAAACTAAAATTATAAAATTATATTTTTTATGTACAGGTTGGCTAAACGATAACGAGAAAAGGTCCGTTTGTATACCTTGTGTACCTTGAGTACATTTCATATTTTTTGAGAAAAACGCTTGTAGTCGTATACCTTGCTTTCGGGGGGAATATTTTTAATCATATGCAGCAACCCCTATTGGCAACCCTTTGACCAGGGCGAATTCCACCCCTGAAATCTTAAATGGAAAGGGTAGTCGAGTTGTACCTTGTTTGAAAGCTTTTTCGATTTTCTTTGTATATATGTACGTTACATTAAGCCGTTTCGATTCAGTGGTTTTCGAAATATAGAGTATCCAAAGAAAAGCAAAATATCCATTTTTTTGGTGCTTAAAAGCATTTCTAAATAAAAATGCCCGGACCCATGACCCATGTACTTTTATTCTAAATGAAAAACATTTTTTACACTAAAGCATAATCCCTAACTGCAACAGCTAGGCTGCGTTCCACTCCTAAAATCTAAAAAGGAAAGAGGGGCCTAGTATCACCTTGTTTTAAAGGTATTTTTTTCTCTTTATGGATACCTACATTAGCTCATTTGGTGCAGCGGTTTTTGATATGGACCGTGCCTATGCAAAAATCAAAATTGAGTTTGTTTTTTTTATATTTATTAAATTGTCTTTTTAACATTGGGGTTGAAATAGACTTGCCTTAACTGGAATACATAATTTTCCAATGATGGATTTACTAGGGCCCAAACTACAGGTAACTAATCTTTAAACCAAATTATTATTAATGGAGAAAAAAAGTAACATAAAAAGTAAAGTGTCTGCCACTCAACCAGAGTCTTTAGAAGAGTTGCACGAACGCATCAATTTCAAATGTATTTAAATTACTTCTGAAATGCTTCGAAATTTCGAACAAAATCTTTATTATTGCATGGAATCTTATGGTAGCCATTTTTAACGTTTCTTAAGTTAATGGTCTTATTTAGTAGAAGTAATTTTTTTCTTTGTCTTCAGAAGGTGACATTTTGAGAAGAAATTTAATATTAAATAATTTTTCTGTTAACTTATGTGTACAAAAAGTACATAGAATGTGAGTTAAAATTAAAAGACTTGAAGTTGACAAATTCAACCCTATCTTAAAGATGTACACAAGAAATTGGTTACTTTGGTAATACACCAAAAAATTCATTTAAAATTAAAAATTTAGAAGAAGCTTTCTCTTTATATTCCACATTTTAAATGTTTAATCTACAATTTTTTATCTTATTCCAATTTTATGTAATACGGCTTTTAACAGCAGTTTCTCTTAAATTCTAATGGGTTTGCCCCATACTTTTAAATTTAATTATTTTATTAGTTATATAGGGTTCTAAAATGTTTAGTTGTAGGCTTTACCAAGAAAAAAATAGTATATTTTGAGATCAATTACTACATCAATTTTATCTTTAAATTTTTAAAACCTAAATACTTATTGACTATTTTTTTAATCGATAGACATCCTCCGACGAACCCTCTTTGTCAGCATACATCGTATCAAAAAACTTCACCACCGACTACATCAAAATCACCCATTTTTCCAAGTTTTGCTCCAGCAGTTAATGGTAGTCCCAATTTAAGAAGCTTAGATCAACGCGATAACGCACCAAGTACTACTATTTTCAACCAGAATCAACCTAGGACTTCGGTTGCGCAGGCGCCATTTGGTCTGTCTAACGTTAGCGACGTGAGAACGTACGGAAAACCGCAAGCGGTGCACCATTCTCGTTTAGATGCGTTTCAATCGGCACCTCAGCAGAAACCGGCAATCGGTCAAGTTAACAGGAGTTTTTCACCGTTGCAAGCGTACCAAAACCATATAGCGTCGTTGCAGCAAAGGAACGACCATGTGGGCAGCAGGGGATACCCCATTGGTTTGTGCTCGCCGATGCCTCAGAGAAAATTCGGTACTGGTTTGGCTAATTCAGGCCCGTCCTCGTTACCTGTAAGTATAAAAAACAGTCTTAAGTCGGGATTATACACCCATTTTTAGTTACGTGGTTCAGTTGAGAAAAAAAACGTATGGCGTAACTAGATTATTTGATATTTTTCTGAATCAATATTAGGTTAGAAAGTTTACTATCACTTTCAAAAATTAATAGTCTGATATGTTTTTTATAAGTTCTTTAATTAACAAATGATAATTTAGCACGATGCGCGATGAAAACGACATCTAACGGCTGCGTAAAATCATGCTTGAAAGCTGTGAGATTATTTATTAAAAAAATCGTAAATAAATATTTATAAACCTGGTCGGCACTGTAAATGACTGTTAGATAACATTACAAATGTCAGAATAACTTCTGGTTAAATCTCCTAGGTGAAAATCGGCGGAATTTTAGGAATGTTTATGCAGTTTTGAGGTTATATCAGTGGGGCGTCATAACTTAAAAACTAACGGGATCCAACAAAAATCTGCAATTGGCCCAATAAGTAAAAAATCACAAACTTACGAGTCTAGGGCTTTTCCAATATACTTAATAGTAATATATATTTTACTTACTTGAAGGCTTTATAGCCATTTTTCTCTATTCACAATCACAGAAGAATACACAAACACTATAGTTAGTTCTGCAGTCATATAGTCAGTACGTCTCGTTCGCGAATTCTCGCTCGACGCGCTAGGTGCACAAGCATTTTTAACAATGTTCTCCAAACTTATATGAAAATGTGGGATATACAATTTGTAGCTTTTAATCTCAAGTTAAAAAAGCCGTTTTAAAAATTCAAATCGGACCATTTGCCTAATATTCACGGCACTTGCAAGATAAGGGCCTAATTGGTTTTTTTAGCATGCGGGACATGGAGCGAAAACAAAAATTAGTAGTACCGTCAAGTGCATCGATTATTTTAAAAATAGGTCAGGAAATTGGTCTAAATATCAGGTAGTGGCCCAGCAAGCTCTTGATGGTGTGTTACAACTAATCCCACGTGCTTAAGCGAAGAATAAAGCTTTATTTAGTGTTTTTAATGTATCTAACCCGATTGTAACTCAATATTTCGCAAGCTTTTCACACACTTTGTTCTCTTTACAACGAATTAATTGCCAATTTTACTGCATCTCTAATAATTTTCTTCAAGTAGTTTCTTGTTGATTTTGATTTTAAATATCTAAAGAGAGAGAGAGAAAGAGAAAACCATCCATTTAGGGAAACATATATCAACCGTCCATGGAGGAGCTCTATAATCCAAGGGCGCATCTTTTCCTGGTCAGTTTAGTGGCGCTTGCAGACTTCTTACATATAATTATAAAGCTGTTTGTACAGTTTCAGGTAAAAAGAATATGACATGCGCTATTTTTCTTGCAGCAACCTGGCTATTTTGGTGATTATTTTGTGGGATATACAATTTGTAGCTTTTAATCTCAACTTAAAAAAGCCGTTTTAAAAATTCAAATCGGACCATTTGCATAACATTCACGGCACTTGCAAGATAAGGGCCTAATTTGTTTATAGTGCGATTGAATAAAAATTGTTACTTTAGCGACACTTTTTAGCTTTCGGCAGCTCAAAGAATATGTTATTGACTATCATTTCCCAAAAAATCAGCCCTTAATATTGAAAATTAACGGAGATACGAATTTTTGAAAAAAGGTCTGTTTTAAGCGTTTTTCCGGCTTTTCTCGGTGAAAAATGGAATCTGGATTTTTCAAAAATTATTTTGTAGGTTTTGAATTCTTTAGAAATGGTCTTTTATGAGTAAAGTGATATAGTCAGTACTTTTTGTTATATTAAAAAAAAAAAAACGAAAAAAGGCCGTTTTTTAAATAATTAGTGTATAAAAAAATTACCTGAAAAAAAAAGGTTTTATTTTTGATTTTAGTAAACTACAGGTTATTCCGAAAGTCATGGCGCAGTCAGATATCTGTTAACATTAATTACAAAAATGACCTTTTATTTTGCTATAATGGTTGGAATGTCCCCACCAGAAACTCCGCCCCTGCCAATATTGTTTTTTTTCCTTGTAATATAATATAATTTATTATTATTCTCCATTATTATCACAGTTTTACTTTATTCTGCTTTGTCGAAAAGATGTATAATCTTATATGACAAGACTATTATACTAATAATAAAAATTATTATACTAATAATAAAAAGCTAACTCTGAAGCTACCACAAGCTACAATTTATTTTTTATTATATTATGGTAATTTCTCGTTTGTACAGATAAACGTTTGTAATTATAATAAAAATTTTGTGTCCACAGGAGACTCGCAGTTTAAGCGAAACAAGATGGAAGTCACCTGCAGCATCCCCGTTACCTTTAAGAAGTCAATTTCAAACGGAAGAACCTCAGTATATTAGTGGAAACACAAGTCCGATCATATTACAGAGGTTTTACCATCAACAAAAGCAACAACAATTGATAAAGGAGGTAGAAGAGTGTGCAAAGACTGATCCTTGTAAGTTGTTTTAATTTTTATTTATATTAGGTTATTAGGTAGTTGTATCGCGACAGTCGTATTAAAAAGTAAGGCTCAAGAGTATACAGTACAGTCGGTCAGCCGTCGCACAGTGGGACGAAGCGTCACTGTGCCACCCAAATTACTCTACAGCTAATATGGTTCAATCGTTGAGGTTCATTTTTTAAAATGCTCGTTTTGAATTTGCCTATCGATTTCTCTTGTTGGATTTTTGATTTGGGTTTTTATTTTCCGGAAATTTGTCTCCAAACTTTGATGCCTGAAAATAAGACGCAACTTTTTTGATTTTCCCACAAATGGACATAATCTTCCGAAATTAATTAACGAAACGATCACTTTACAGAACAATATTTTTGGCATAAAAAATATTCAGTGTCATTCAGAAATATGGGTAAAGGACATGGCACACTTCTTATGGATTTGAGTCACCGACAGATTTTTTTGAAATTTTAGTATATTATTTTGGAAGTCCAAATAAGCATTTTTTTTCATTGCGCCAACCTTGTAGCTATACAGGGTGATACCATAAAATGAAGCCAAAAATTCTTAGAAATATTTATTTTATTTATTACAAAATGCTGTCTGTTAACCTAGACTGATAAAATTAGGCATTTTTTATATAAAAAGAATATATATTCCATGCAAAGTACGTTTTTTTTTATCGTGAACAGGGTTTTATCTGTCATGTCCTACAGGGTGCACGATTTATTAATGAACCAACAATACAGTCCAGTAGGGTTAAATATAATATAGTATGTTAGTTATTATTATTGGCTAATACACCAGTTTGTAAGGCCATCATATAAAAAAAAATATATTATTATAACCTATAGGAATTTCGTAACTTGGCAGTAACTCATTCATATATACAGCGTGTCCCCACAAAAAAGTCATTTTTAGATACTGGGTGAACCAAAATTATATGGCGGTTTTATATATATTTAACAGAAGTTTAGGAAAGTGACTTAGTATTACGTAAAATGTCGCAATTTAATACAAACATGAATAATAATTAATGCATAATATCTTACAGTAGAAATACAGATTACAGGTTTTAAGGTTACCCTTAATCATTTCAAAACAAAAATACACACTGTGGTAAACTTCAAACAGTAACAAGTTACCCATGATGAACCCAAACAAAATATTTGTTGTAGAAGGCGTTTTTTAAACAAATGGTGTCGCTTGGTAAACAAATACATTAATATGTTTGTATTAGTCAATACGTCAAATTATTCTAAATTTGTATTTAATTTAATTTAGTTATTAGTTAGTTAGAAGAATATTGCACAATAAAGTAAAATAATAATTTGGTGTTACACTTGCAATTTAAATAACGCCTGGATTAAAATACCCTTATAAAAAAATAAAAAAAAATAAAAATAAAAACCCCATATAATTTTGGTTCACCCAGTATCGTAAAATGACTTTTTTGGGGGGACACGCTGTATGTATGAATGAGTTACTGCCAAGTTACGAAATTCCTATAGGTTATAATAATAACTGACATAATATATTAAATTTAGGCCTACTGGACTGTATATTTGTTGGTTCATTAATAAATCGTGCACCCTGTAGGACATGACAGATAAAAACCCTGTACACGATAAAAAAAAGTAATTTGTAGGGAATATATATTCTTTTTATATCAAAAATGCCCAATTTTATCAGTCTAGGGTAACTAGACAGTATGTTGTAATAAATAAAATAAGGCTTCGTTGAACTTTAGCTCCATTTTTAAACAGCAATATTTTGATATAATTTTTTTTTGTCACTTATTTGTTACACCATAATAAAACACATAGGGTCTGAAAAAAATTAATTTTTCACTCACATTATCACAAAATAAAATAATTTCTTTATTTTCCATATAAAATATACTAAAGTAATATGGCCGAATAACATAAAAAAGTGAGAAAGAATACCTACAAAAAGAGATGATATGATGTCGTTTTGTTTAGGAATTTCTTCTTAAAAAAGCAATGTTGCCAGATGCTTTCTAATAATTTGTTATTATTGAAGGTTGTTTTTTTCTATTTACCAGAAATAAAGTTTTTTTTATAGAAAAAACTAACCAGAACTAACAAACAACAACTTCCAAACTATTACCTAGTTCTGGTTAGTTTTTGGTTAGTTGTCGTTAGGTTTTCCTCATTAAATTGTAAAATTTCTTTATCATAAATGCGCAGTCAAACAATTTTTTTTGATCCGACAACATCGCAAATTCTAGCCTTTTACTTAACCTAAAAACATGGTGTTTTTTCGACTTTTAATTTCATTTTTTTCTGCAAAAATGCATTTTTTCGGATTTTTTCTTTTTGAAATTCTACTAAACAAAATGTGTTTTTTTAATCTGTAATATTTATTTTTTTCAAATCGAATGGAGCTAAACGACACCGGACCCATAAAATAAATATTTTTAAGAATTTTTGGCTTTATTTTATGGTATCACCCTGTAGAACTACAAGGTTGGCGCAATAAAAAAAAATCCTTATTTGGACTTCCAAAATAAATTACTAAAATTTCAAAAAAATCTGTCGGTGACTCAATTCCATAAGTGTGCCATGTCCTTTGTTCAGAATTTTTGCATAAGTCTCAAAATTTTTTAATTCAGCCATTTTTCCAAAGGTCCAAAAATGTATCCAAAAATTCTGAAAAAAAGATTATCCGTATTCCTTCAATGATATTGAACAATTTTTATGGAATTAAATTTTTCCTGCACGTTTTATAAGTCTATCCCACTGCGTCGTTACTTCTAAGACCCACAAATTTTTGCTCTGACTATTTCCAGCCAATCCCGTACGACTTACTGCTCGTTTGTTAAATTTGGCAACTATGTTTTTCAAAAACAATCAGTAAATTCTAAAGCATACTTTATTCGCGGGTTAAATACATGCGTTGTTGCCAGATTGTTTTTAGTGTATTTTTTCCACGAGTTCATTGAGATTAATTTGTCATTATTAATTAATTAATATTTTAAACTATATTTTAACAAGCAACTATTCTAATTTTTTTAAAATTCTTAGTTGTTTAATATTAGTTTACTTTTTCATAAACATCGTAAGAAAAGTTTGAGAGTTAAAATTATATGTGTAAGAAAAATTTTTGTCATTCCATATAGTACAATGTATAAGAGCCTCAAAAACAGTATCTTTGCAATTAAATATCTCCGAAACTGTATTGTTCATGAATTTCATTCTGCACCAATGGATGCAGACTTATTTAAATAATATTTGGTATAAATTTAAAATAAATTCTAAGAGTGATACAACTTCCTTAAGGCACTTATATAAAAAATCTTAGGAGTGTTCATGAAGGTTTGTCTTAAGTAGGGTCTTCAATTTTCGGGATCGGGATCCCTTTTTGAAATCTTTGGATACCGGGATTCTAGAATTGACCCTAAAAATATTTTTATAAAAAGATTGAACATTAGCAATGGCAAATAAAAACCACAAAAATAAAGAACATTTTTATACAGTTACATATTATAGGGTAGGTAAGTAAAAATCAAGCCACACTTAAAACTTTTTAAAAGAGCAAAAACAAAATCCTTTTTACGTTTTGCTTCGTAAAAATAAAATAGGCCCCTAAAAACACATTGTTTTTTTATCTTGGGACAGCTCACAAAGGCTGAAGTTCTACATTCTGTGGGTGTCTTAAGTATTTTGGGAGTTTATTTACACAAGACTTAAATATTTGGAGATTTGAATGAGAAGGGAAAACATTTTGGGGCAAAGTTCCATTGGTCTGGACACTCTAGGGATGAAGGAACGAACAGAGTGGAAAGTACAGGGCCTTTTAAGTTAACATGTAAAAGGATACATTAAAGTGGCACTACATGTTGCTCCGTTGGGAGCTGCTAAATGAGGAAGTATACCGGTCAACTCCTCAAAGCAGAAGCAGTGAAAATACCGACAGATCGACAGCTCCACTACAGCTCGTCGGTGGGCAAGAGAAGGAATCCTTCCTGTAAGCGTGGGATCATTAATAAGACGACCAGCTCTTCTTTAAACGAATTTAAGAATTCTAAGAATTGTGAGAAACACTAGAGATGAGAAAAATATTCTAAAGAGGGTTTAATCTGGGATACATACAAAGTATTAAGAAATGCGCATTCTAAGTTTTTTCGCAAATGTTTGGAGGCTTTCACACTTGCTATTGTCAGTAGATATTTGTAACACTGATGTAAATATAAACCTCTTAAAACTTAACTAATCTATGCCTTGATTGATGACTGGACAATAATTTTATTTTTTAGCATGCGGGACATGGAGCGAAAACAAAAATTAGTAGTACCGTCAAGTGCATCGATTATTTTTAAAGTAGGTCAGGAAATTGGTCTAAATATCAGGTAGTGACCCCGCAAGCTTTTTATGGTACAACTAATCCCACGTGCTTAAGCGAAGAATAAAGCTTTTTTTAGTGTTTTAAATGTATCTAACCCGATTGTAACTCAATATTTCGCAAGCTTTTCACACACTTTGTTCTCTTTACAACAAATTAATTGCCAATTTTACTGCATCTCTAATAATTTTCTTCAAGTAGTTTCTTGTTGAAACAATTTGATTCTGAATATCTAAAGAGAGAGAGAGAAAGAGAAAACCATCCATTTAGGGGAACATATATCAACCGTCCATGGAGGAGCTCTATAACCCAAGGGCGCATCTTTTCCTGGTCAGTTAAGTGGCGCTTGCATACTTCGTACATATAATTATAAAGCAGTTTGTACAGTTTCAGGCAAAAAGAATATGACATGCGCTATTTTTCTTGCAGAAACCTGGCTATTTTGGTGATTATTTTAGTGAGTGTTGCGGCACTAACCTTAAAAATATATTGACACTAGACAATTAACCATGAACAGTGTTGAGCATTTGTTAAAATATGTTTAGAAATATTAATTGAAAATTTTCTTTATGCATTCATTTTATACCCAACAAGTTTAAAGAAAAAATAATATAATTTTTTTACAAATTTCAGTATGTTTGCAAGTCGGTAAATCTTATTGTTAAAACAAATTGCAAAAATATCTTTAAAATTTAAATATGTATTTCAAACATTAAAACACAGTAAAAACACCTTAATCTTTGTACTTTCAAAAATATCTTTAGTATTTAGCTTCTCTTTTTTTGTATCTTTTTCGTTGTTGGGTTTTTTGTTCCTTCAAAATCTGTTAAATAAACCTCAAACCAACTTTTAAGGCTCCGAAAACTTTCCTCTGTAGTTCCCTGGATAGACAGGGTCTTATTACTTTGATTTTGTATTTAAAATACATAAACAGATTTATACCAATTTTGTTTGTGGATGTAAAAAGCCAGACGTTTATTTTTTAATTTCCATTTTTTTAAAATTAGGCTTACCGGATTTACTAAGAAAAAAAAATCCCTTAAAATGTAATAGTCTAAGTGCGAAGAGAGGTCAACCTTTACCCATCTGATAACCAAATGAAATATTTTTATATCAAATTTTATACATAGACGAATACATTTGACATGTATTGCCTATTAAAATATGTCCTTGTCCATTTTTAATAAAAAAAATTACATTTTTATTAAATGTTCTACCTACTTGTTAACAAAAACTATGAAAGCTACAAGAAATTTTATAAAACATAATTTGTGTATTTTAAGACCTTTAATTTTAAGTTATATAAACCTTTCATCTAGATGCAATACTTTTCGAGTTATAATAAAAAAATAGAAATTTTGAGATAACTTGGAAGTTTAGGTTATATTTTTAATTTTCTATTTGTCCAATCTAAAAACTTTTAATAACTTTTATTTAGAAAAAGTTATTGTCTTAATTTTTGTTATATAACATTTTTTAATAGATGCTATAGTTTTTGAGATAATAATTATTTAAATAGGTCTTTACATATAAATAATCCCTATAGTGACGTCGTTTAGGTATTAATTTTTTTTTAATTTTTAGATTTTTTTCCGAAAATTTTGAGTAATTTCGGATTTAAATAAATAAAATAAGTCATTTATAACAAAAAAGCTTAAAAAAATACGTAAATAAAACATTTTTTCCTATTTTGGACTAAAATTTTCATTTATATCTCCTTTATTATTTGTCCTATCAAAAATATTTATATAACCTTATATAAAAAACTTAATATTTAATACTCCAAAAATTACGTAAATATTTTTTTTCCCATTTTAAACTGATATTTTTTGTCAAAAACATATTTTCATTTATTTGTTTCTTATTATTTGTTTTATCAGAAATTGTATATAACCTTTTATATAGATAATTTAAATGTTATATAAAATTTTCTGTATCTTCTATAGTTTTCAAGATATAATCAATTTTTTAAAAAATATCAATTTATCTCAAAAACTATAAAAGCAACCAGAAAGTTTATATAACATAAATTGTGTATTTTTAAAATACCTTTAATTTAGGTTGAAAAAAAACCTTCATTTTACAAAATGAATATTAACTTAAGTTATTCTTTTTATTTTACAATAAATATACTATTAAGTTAACATTTCTTTTACAGAATAAATTTTAAAGTATTTACTTCTTTGATTTATTTATTTATTTTATATATAATATATATTATTTATATTATTAATATATATATATATATATATATATAATATTTTTTCAGATTTTTTTCTTGGGTTTTCAGTCCTTCAATTTACAATGGAAAAAAAGAAAAGTGTTTTTTTCAGAAAATGTATTATTTTTTTAATTGTTTTGACGTTTCGGCGATATTCCTAGCCTTTTTCAAATAGTTGTAGAATAGTCTTATAATTAACATTTACATTTTAGTACAGGTATATACATCAATAAAAACAATTTCATTTTGAACATATAAATAAACTAACGAAAACAGATACACACGAGCCGAGGAACACGTCACATTTTAAAATTTGGTTTTGTATACTATCTTACTTTGGCAGGAATCATTATCGTTTTTTTAATATATATATATATATATATATATATATATATATATATATATATATATATATATATATATATATATATATATATATATATATATATATATATATATATATATATATATATATATATATATATATATATATATATATATATATATATATATATATATATATATATATATATATATATATATATATATATATATTATATAAAATACCGGTCTTAAACAATTGTAACAAAATTTATATAATTGTATTTAAGATAATTTGTTTAATTATAATACAATACATGTTTTATAACATAGCTTTTATTCAAACCAAATTACAAAAAAACAGATATTCGTGGGGACAAAAATGGAGAAACTTTTATAAAAGCCAAATTTTACACAAAGTTTATTTAATATTTGGTGGCGAACCCTCTACTCTTGATCACTGCTTGGCACCTTCTGGGCATCGACTCAATTAGGTCCTTTACCACGTCGTGGAATATTGCGTCCAGGATTGTACCAAGGCTCTGAATAACTCGTCGGTATTTTTAAATTTGTCCCTAATATTTATGCCTGACATCGCCTTCCAGCTGGTCCAATAAATTTTCTAAGGGGTTTAAATCTGGACTTTGGGCTGGTCATTTTAAAACTTCAACTTGTTCGTGTGCTAAAAAGTCCCTAATTATTTTTAAAGTATGTTTGGGATCGTTGTCATGCATAAACTTCCAGGTTAAAGGTAAATCAGTTTTAGCATAAGGTACCATTGTAGTGCGCAGAATATTAAGGTGAACAAAGCGGTTCATAATTCCATTTATGCGTACAAGTGGACCCACACCATGCCCTGAAAAACATCCCCAAACTTTAACGTTTCCACCTCCATGTTTTATGATGGGCGTAGTGTATTTCGGGTTAAACCTTTCATTGACAGGACGTCTTACCCACATAATACCGTCCGATCCAAACAAATTATACTTGCTTTTATCTGACCAAAGTACATTTTTTCATTCGTCGTAGGACCACGTCGCATATTCCAAGGCACACTGAAGTCCGGCCTGTCTATTTTTCCTTGAAATTAATGGTTTTCGGGCAGGTCTTCTGGCATTTAAGTTTACTTGACACAAACGCCTTCTAAAGGTTCTAACAGAAATTGAAATAGATGGATATTTTTTATATCTTCGGCAGTCAAAAATGGGTTTTTCATCGCGCATCTTCTTATTAATTTATCTGTAGCTAAAGAAGTTTTTTTTGGGTCTTCCAGGCTTTGGAATACTTCCCCTAGCTCTAAATAAATTATTTTTTTTTACAAACAACACTTTTATGTAAATTCATTTGCTTAGCGATATCGATTTGTTTCACTCCGGATTGATATTTCTCAATTATAATTTTTTTAACTTGTTTAGACAAATTCATTCTTTCATTTTTTCAGCACACACTACCAAAATTCGAAGCTGTTTAAGCAAGCAACACTGAAAGAATGTAAAAGATAAGAAAAGGTTTATCCACTTTTGTCCGCAATAATTCATAAACAATTTTTTGATCTCGTTTCTTATACTAAAGATAATAGTTTTTAATACCACTTTAAAATGCATACTAAATGCCTAATATTTTTGTGAAATACAATCGGCCATTAAAGTAACAGATACATAATTTAAAGCAAAATTAAAAAGTTTCTCCACTTTTGGCCGGCCATATAAAAATGAATCTCCATTTTCCTTGGTCACGGCATCACGCGTAAATGGTTAGACGGATTTTGCTAATTCTTTTATTATTGTGTTTATTATGGTCTGAAGAAGGTTCTTATTAAAGAAAAAGTTAAGAAAGATGTGCGGAAAATTAGAAACAGATAGAGAGATAAAATGTTGCGTACCATACAGCATTAAAATAATAAACACTATGTTTTGGAAATATATATTTTTTAAAATAATTATACCAATTCGAATTCAATATTTTTAGTTAAAGTTAAAACAGGACAACGTCTGTCGGGTCAGCTTGTATTAAATAAATTAGAATGGTGACAACAAAAACAGTAATAAAGGTAGGCATCTTGAGTATTTTTTTCGCACAATTAGCAAATAGTTTGTCCATACATTGTTGGAAGGTACACATTCTCTTTAATATTATATTTTTGCCTCCTTCTTACAGAGGACGCTACAATAAAAACACTACCCCATTTGCATGTTCCTTAAATTTTCTAATTTTTCACACAACTTTCTTAATTTTTTCGTTAATAGGTTACCTTCTCCTGACAACAAAAGAAAATATCTAATTTGGTGCAGTCGTCTTGAAGTTATGCGTGACATACATTTCGGCGATTCATTTTTATTTATACGGGGTGTTACAGAATGTTGTGAGGAAAATTAAAAGGAAGATTCCTACATCTAAAAATATGAAAAAAAGTTTATATAAACATGGGTCCGGAAATGCTTCGTTTTTATGATAAGAGATATTTAAAGGTTTCTGTCTTTTATAGTTTATTTCACATTTCTCGAAAACCCGTGGAGTTATTGAAATGAGTTTTGGTACACGCAAATGTATAATTATAGGTTACATTCACATGTACAAAATTGTTTTCTAAGGCACTTACATCAGTTACGTTCGTGTCGGTAAGTCCTTATTTTTAGCCAAGAAAACTGTACGCCACTGGTTTTCGCAAGAATTAGTGTTGCTTTCTTAAAGCCAGTCTAATTCTGCTTAAAAAGTACCTCTTGGCCTTTTTCGTTCTGACTCACCGTTTTCGAAATAAAAATAAAAGTACACTATCTGCCAATTCCTTAAACAAATAATTATTTATGGTAGAAAGTTTTTATTTGCTAGGAAACCTATTACAAATTAACTGAAACAACCCAAATTCAAATCGCTAGGTACTTTATGTCATTCATTTTTGTTTGACAATAAATTTAAGTGAAATTGAAATAACGTTTACAGAAAATACCAACTAGATACATTATTATTTTTTAATTACGATTCCGAAAACTGATTATACGGATTAATAAATTGATTTTTATTTTGAAAACGGTGAGTTAGGACGAAAAAGTCCAGGAGATACTTTTTAAGCAGAATTAATTAAGAGAGAAATACAAATTTTTGCAAAAACCAGTGGCGTACAGTTTTCTTTGCTGAAAATAAGGACTTACCGCACGAACGCCACTGATGTAAGTGCCTTAAAAAACAATTTTGTACATGTAAATGTGACCTATAATCTTGTACATGTAAATGTGACCTATTATGATACATTTGCGTGTACCACAACTCATCTCAATACCTCCACGGGCTTTCGAGAAATGTGAAATAAACTTTAAAAGACAAAAAACTTTAAACACCCCGTATCATAAAATCGAAACATTTCCGGACCCATGTTGATATAAACTTTTTTTCATATTTCTATATGTAGAATCTCCCCTTAAATTTTCCTCACAACATTCTGTAACACCCTGTATATATTTTTTAGTCCAATTTTAAATTCTATATTTGCTGGACTCCGAAGCATATTTATTACTTTATTTCTTTTTTAGGTAAGAAACGTTTTGCATCCTACATTAAATTACAGTTCAGTGGCGACAAAGGCGGGCGATCCTCCAGACATCAAAGTCCGGAACCGCCTCCTCGTTTACATCGGGGGCAGAGTGCTGAAGGTCAAAGTCCTCTTACTCTGCGTAGGGCCTTTCTGGAAACGCACACACCTAATTCTCCCAGTTTATCTCGTAGGTAAGTATAAAAGTTAATATTTACTTTCCCACTACAAGTCTTTGTGGATTAATTATGTAACATATACTGTAAAAAGTTAAAATTATCTTTTTATTATTATTAAATCCCTATCTAAACAGTCATACGCTTTGGACAAATCCATAAACATTCCCAAAGCTACATCATCATTGTTGGTGGTAATCCAAAACTGCTTGCATGTATAGTTGGATCAGTATAAGAATGAAAATTCGGTTCTCTTAAAAAAAAGAAAGTTGCTTAAAAAGTTTGATTTGAACTGGAGGCCGCTTTTGCCATTTATAATGTACCGCTTCCCGCACGTGTCTAAAATAGTCCATATAACAAGCAAAGGCGGCCCACAGTGGCATGATACGAATTACACTGTTTTAAAAATGGCTACAGAACGCTCAGCTTCACCGAATTTTAATTGTTTTTTCTTAATTTTAAAACTTTAATTTCATAAAATAAATTTTTAAAAGATTATCAGAGCCCTTTTTTGAGATTTTTTTTTTATTATTTTGTTTTAATTCTGCCCCATTTTGAAAATGTGGCAACTGAAATTTAAAGTCTTTGGGTAAAACCTATTTTTACTCGATATTTTGGCCTGAATATTGTTAATCGGGGGGTCACCAATCACGAATATGAGGTCAAAATTTGAAAAAATCCAAGATGGTGGATCCAAAATAGCGGGTATCAAAATGAAAAAACACTTAAAATCCGGGGAATATGGATGAAACATTGTACTCAGTGTGGTCACCTATCACAAATCTGAGGTCGAAATTCAAAAAATTTAAAATATATAATTGTTAAGCGGATCTAAAATGGCGCGTATCAAAATTAAAAAACACTAAGAATACAGAGAATATAGATGAAACATTTTACTTAGGGGTTTTCATTTAGTTATAGTTTCTAAAAAAGATATTATTGCTATATCGGGTTAGTCAAAAATGAAATATATTGAAAAAACTAAAAAAATAAAAACAAAAACAAAAACCAACTTTATTATTAAATAAAGAGATTCAATAATTTGGTGAAGTATATTATATTATTAGGGCAATTTTAAAAATACTAATAAATATTATACCAAGTGTTTCAAAAAAGTTGTACATATATTTTTTTAATTTTCAAATCATTGTAGCAACGTTATTTACGTATATAAAAAAATGCTCATATATGGTTATGTAGTTTATTTAAATATATATTTCAAATAATGTACGGGATGCATCAAAAAATTAATATTAATTTTTTTAACTGAAAATTTCAAATTTTTTTTATAGTTTTATTTATAAATTTAAAGAAATAAAATTTTGCTAAAATAATTATGTTCTAATGTAGAATTAAAAAAAATATATAAAATTATAATATGAATGTATAGAAAATTATAATACATTTTTAAAATTATAGTTAAAATTGAAAATTGTTGTAAAATTTTTGCTATTAAAATTTTTCTTTTTTAAATTTAAATAAGCACATTCTATGGAACAATTAATAACAATATGTAAAAATAATGTACAGAACGTTTAAAAAAACATTAAATTAAAAAAATAAAATCAATTTTTTTTATGCACTCTGTATATTGTTCGTGGAGATTTTATTAATTATTACATAATATACATATGCAGAATTTACTTCAGATTTTTAGATATCGTAATGAAGTGGTAATAAGGTTTTTTAGATTTTGAGTTTTTTTATATAATTATTTTTTCACTGACACGGTACAGTAGTTAAGGTTTTTTGTTAACTATATATAAATATATATTATTCCCATCAATATTTTTTTGTAACACTCTGTATAATTTTTAATATGTTATAACCAACTGCCCTCTAATATATATCTTCTATTATTTATTTTTTTATAAATTTTGTAAATAGAAAAACATTTATAGCATATCCTCCGTATTTTTAGTGTTTTTCAATTTTGATACGCCATTTTGGATGCTTTACTTAAAGACTGAAAATTTCAGTTGCCACTTTTTCAAATTGGGGCAAAATTTAAAAAAATATAATAAAAAAATCTTAAAAAAGGCCTTAGACAAACTTTTTCAAATTTTATCAGCTTTTCATTAGAAAAAAAAAATGATATTCGGTGAGGCTGGGCGTTCTGTAGCCTTTTTTGAAACAATCTACCCCGTATTATGCCACTGTGCGGCCGCCAGTTAAAATCAATTTTTTTAGCTACTTTTTATGTTTTTTTTTTCTATTCAGAGAGAACAGAATTTTTATTTTTATGCTTATCCAACTGTAATTGCAATATAATTTTTGTTTAATTAGGTACGTTCAACCAACACCACCGGTGCCACCACCTCGACGTCTATCAGAGAGCACCTCGGTTCCCGGATCGCCCCAACATCTCAGAGCTCGTTTCCATTACACGCCCGAACCGCAAAGGCGAGTCTTTCAAAGCAACGACGTTTCATAACAAAGAGCTAACGACGCGTCGTGCGCGTGCCTAGTCAGAAATTGTTTCTGGTTTCATAGATAAGAAGGTTATTTTGGATAAACGTTGACAACAAAAAAGTCTCTTTTAAATTCCTCCTTGAAAAATATTACCATTAAATGGAAACATACACTGCTTGGGCGCCTACATATTAAACAAACACATATTTTAAACAATACACTAAAATTTATAATATACCTATTTTTAGGAAAAAACACCTCAAATCAATCCAGTTTTTCCTCTTCGATGTTTTACTTAATTTATGAATTGGACACAACTAGGCAACCCTTTATACAACATATACGATGTACTTTACATTAGACTGTTTCAAAAAATTAATATTATTTTTTAGTTATATCGAAAATACTTTTGAAAAGGGTAAAAAAAATAGTACTGTGGAAGTTAGAGCTCTTGGTATTATTATTAATAGGTGCCGCATTGTAAATTTCAATTCTCCATTTAAATAACATGAAAACAACGTTCTCTTGGACCTTGGAATTTTGTAACTCACGTTAGAAATAATATTTTTGAATGGTAAAAACATATTTTTGTAAAAAATGTAACGCTCTAAAAAAAGTCTCTTACAAATGATATATTAATTTTTTTAAAAGTTATTTAATGTTATAGTTGGATTGATATTAAATTTTTACATTTTTCCAATTTTCCGACGCAGTAATCAACTTTATAAGAACATTTTATAGGACGTTTTTTGTAGAGCATTCAATTTCCTTTAACTTATCTGATAAAAAGTTATTTGTAAAAACTAAAAAAAAAGTTTTTTTAATGCTCAAAATTAATCATTCAGTTTTTGCAAATAACTTGCGACCTGTAAGAAATATCGAAAACCTTTTAGGAAATAAGTTATAGGAAATTAATGCTCTACAAAAAATGTCCTATAAAATTTTTTCATAAAGTTGATAGTTGCGTCGGAAAATTAGAAAAATGTAAAAATTTGTAAGACTTTTTTGGTAGAGCGTTAAATTTTCTATAAAAATGTATTTTGATCGTTTAAAAATATTATCTTCAACGTGAGTTACAAAATTCTAAAATCCAAGAGAATGTTTATTCCCATGTTATTTAAATGGCAAATTGAGATTTAGAGCTTTTTAATATTAATATTAAAAGCTCTAACTTTTACAGTACTTTTTTTCATCATTTCCAACAATATTATTAATATATTTAAAAATAAAAAAATCGATTTTTTTAAAAAAATCTACTTTATTCATACAAAAACTGGATTCATTTAATTTTTTTTTATACTAAACGTAAGTAATAAAATATTGTAAATTTTAGTTTATCTGTTTAATATGATAAGGACCCAATCAGTGTTTTTTGCCATTTAATGGTAATAAGTTCCAAGGAAGAGGAATTTTAGGAAATAAAATTAAAAAAAAAATAGATTCGTGATCAGCGCCCTAAAAGGGTTTTTGATTCTTTTCTTTTTTTGGGTACCTGCAATTTTATAAAGGTCAATTAATTTCTTTGCATTTTGTGCACATACCTCTCTGGGACCTGGATCAAAGCGGTAAAAATTTAGCATTACCTTCAATGTTTATCCAAAAAAAGCAGAGAAGGTTAGATATTATTAATAAAATAATCACAAAAATTGCAAATAAATGTGCCTATTTATGACCTTTTTAATTCTATAAACCTTTGTAGTCTAAGATCCGGCCGCTTGAATCTGCAGGTATTTTTTTTTTGGTTAAAACTTCATTTTTATGAATGATACATGATAGTACAATAGATGGCAGCAGGGTTGCATGGCAAAATTTAGCCGCAAATACCTTTATTTTAATATATGTATCATATAATGTTCAATTTGACGTTTTTTGACTAACGTGACTTTCGGTGACTTCCGGTTTCACCGGAAACGGTCTCAACTTTCGAGACAATCTGTATATTATTACATTTTTTGCTTTCTGAAATCATTCTGCTTGCAATAGTACCCCATATGTCAAGTTTTGACAGCTTTGAAAAATTTATTGTTTCCAGGAGTCCCAAAATCTAATAATGTACAGGGTGGCCCCTTTATCTTGGGGCACCACTACCTTATCTCATAAAATATACAAGATACAGAAAAAAGTTCCATATAAAAGTGTCTTAGTTTAATTTATATTTTAACAATGTTATACTTTTGTATATACAGGTATCCTGTTTTCCGTGGACACGCATCAACTTTCTTAATTTAATTGGATACCCCATATATTATTGTATCTTTTGATTTTACGTCAAATTCTATACACATTTTATATATAACGTCCATACTTAAGCCTTACCGATTTTGACAGATTTTAAATTTTATATAAAAAATGAAGTTTGCATATCCTAAAATAATTATCAATTTTTCGTAAAAGAAAGCCTTTATTATTTAATTTCGATTAAATTTCCTATTAAATAGGACCTACTTTAGTAGTAGTATATAATACTTTTCTATTGCAAAAATGCTTTAGTCTGCTATATGACTCTTAAGTTTTATTAATATAAGGCCATGACAGCGTTTAAAAAACAATCAAGTACTACAGAATGTCACTATTTGCTAAAAACACATTCTGTAGTACTTGATTATTTTTTAAAGGCTGTCATGGCCAACTATTAATAAAACTTAAGAGCCATGTAGCAGACCATAGCATTATTGCCTTAGAAAAATATTATATTGCCAATATTTCGATAACTACAAAATTTTGAAATAAGCAACTTTACACAAACTCACCCTTATTTTTAATGCTAAATAAAAGTATAAAATTTGAGCGTTTCTATTTGAAGAAATTGATTTTTGATAGTTTTCTCAAATTAATTTTTAATGTTATTTTTTGAATGCCCCTATAAACAATCATCAAAATATTATAAAAATCTTTTGAAGTAGGTTCTTTTTAATGAGATATTTAATTATAATAATTAAACGAAAAATTGATAATTATTTTAGAATCTGCAAACGTCATTTTTAATATAAAATATGTCAAAAACGGTATGACTTAAGTATAGGACATTATATATGAAATGTGTCTAGAATTTTACGTAAAATCAAAAGATGTAATAATATAAGAGGTGTCCATTTAAATTAGGAAAGTTGATGCGTGTCCACGAAAAACAGAATAATCTGTATATCAAAAGTAAACTATTGTTTAAAGATAAATTAAACTAAAAAACTTTTATATAGAACCTTTTTTTTGTATCATGTATATTTTATGGGATAGGGTAGATAAACGGGCCACCCTGTACAGAGTGTTTCATTTGAAAGTTAAGGCCGTTGCCCGGTAAAAATGGAAGTCACGTGTCCTGTCAAAAAACGTCAAATTTGACCCTATTTAATACCCCAAGTTCCATTTTTCTATCTTTAAACGTGCAGAAAAAAGATGTCGACCAGGCTTATGGATTACCCGGTATGTTTAATTGAAGGTAGTTGCGGCTAGTTTTTTTCCAATAATCTATTCTACTCTCATGTTCACAAAAATTAAGTTTTATCATAAAAAAAATATGTGCCGTTTTAAGCGGTCAGACCTCCCACTATTAGCTAATTTGTACAAATACTTATCGTATTATCTTGTAAAACCGAAATGTCTATTATAAGTCATTGCGCTACTTAAAAAATATATCCAAAGTGCTTGGTGCTTGTTTAAGAAAATTTTTTATAGGTCTGGTATTCTAAAAACTAAATTGGGCCATTTTAATTTGAAAATGACGTAAGCGAAAACAAAGGAAGAGAAGGTCTTCCCATTGATCAATTGCATTCGTAAACATGGCTACTCACTTTTTGGACCAGTGCGATATATTTTGGTTCACTTGTTTTTGCTTTCGTCAATTCTCAAACGAAACTTGACGGATTGTACTGATACGATAAACAAGTATGTTATTTAGGCAAGAAAATGTTAATACTAATAAATTTGAACAAAAATAGGTGAAATTATGTTATTACAACAAAATCAAATTTACTTATTTAAATAGCATATCTGTCAATTTTACTATATCACTTGAAATCCAAAAATTACTCTTTTTTTTTTTTTACTGCTAGTTATAAGACAGTACTGCATTGGCGAGAGCATTTTTAGTCTTTCTGTGGTAATTTTCCTTGCGATCGGTCGCGAGGAAAACAATAGTCAAATACTAGTCTTGATCCATTAGGATAAATGGAAAATGTTGTATTACTATTTTTAAGTTCTGTCCATCCGTATCTTATTTATATTTTAAAAGGTTTGTGTTGTGTAAATTTATAATATGAAAAAGAATTGAAATAACTTTTTTTACCAAGTATTTTCCTAACAAATTGATTTGTTCCATGCAAACCGCATTTAAATTTAACTGACGCAACTCCATCGGTGACGTCGTGCGCAAACAATCAATTTTAAAAGGCCTGTGTATCATACCTGGTATTCTCGTTGTACAGTGACGGCCATTAAATCTTGGGCAAAAAATGTGTCAAATTTTGGCAAATTTTTTGTCAAAATTTGACAAGTTGTCATTTGTTAATTTAACAAATTAATACATTAATTAACAATTTAATACATTCAAACAAACTTAAATATCCTTTCACACAAATTTAATATTTTATTGCGGTCCGTTTTTTTCTAAGACAGAGTTTAGCCTTCCAGGCATCGAATGGACCAAAGCCCGGGCGTAGTCTGGATTTCCTCGTAACTCATTCCACGCTGTAAAATTTTATCCTTAAGTTCGTTTACATTTTGCGGCCCAAACTCATTTTCCCTATTTATTTTTTTAACTAACAAACATTTTCCATAACATTTAAATCTGGACTACGTCCGGGCCACGGTAAAACCCTGATACGGTGCTCTTCCATACATTCATCGACTTGCCGGGCCGTATGAACGGGACACTTATCTTGCTGAAAGATAAAATTTCTGTCCGGAAATCGATCCGGTACAGAATGACGCATGATATTCTGTAGTAGATCTATATGTACCTCCGCATTGAACCTTCCTTTGATAAAATAACATACACCAAGTCCTTGTGCACTCAGCCACCCCCAAACATTTACTGAAAATCGCCCACTACTTCTGTCTTTTTGGGTATATTTTTCATCTAATCGTGTTCCTTAAGGCCTGTATACCCTAAGTATCCCATTGTAGCACGACAGAAACTTTTTTTATCGGTGAATATTATATTTTCCCAAAAAATCGGAGGTTCAAAGGAAAATTGTAGAGCAAATCCAATGCGTTGTTCTTTATTTGCATTTGTTAAAAAAGGTTTTAAGGCAGCCAGGTGGCAGCGCAATTCAAATATTTGCCTTATTCTTCGCCGTGCCGTTCTAACCGATGCTGGGAAATTGCTTTCCGTTTTTGCTGTAACTACAGATTTAATTGGTTTCTCAAAACATTAACTAAATTATTGTCTTGTTCTTGATTCGATAGTTTGGGGCGACCACTTCCAGCTCTTCTCTCAAAGGAGTGTGTTTCCCGCTATTTTTTTTTAATGAATAGTACTCTGGGATGTTAAGCTCTTTCTGGCCAACCTATCTGCTCAATATAATGAATAATTAATACTTTTTATTCAAAGTTAAGTTTGGCATTTTAGAAAATATTTTTAGACACTGACAACGGACACCGGTTTCTTTATTAGGTGTTTCAACAGGTATTTATATTCAGTAGAAGGTGGCATAAGCCTATTTTACAAAAGGGAAAAAGAATTGGCCAAGGCTAGGTTATGTAGAATCCCTTTTCCTATAAAATATTAGTAAGAAATGGATGGACATAACCTACCACAATGCTGATCAAGAGATTTAAAGAAGGATTTTTAGTTATTTTTGGAAAATTACTGGTATATGCTAGTGAATCCCTTTATTTTCAGTTTTTTACTACCATTTTTAGGTATACACTAGTCAGCTTGAATTGGTGCCAAATATACCAATAATGTACTTAATCCAAAGGAAGTTTTTTTTAATCTCATTTTGGCTTTGTGGGTAGGCTTTTTCATATAAGTTTTAATTTTAGATCTTAAAAACCAAAAACTTGTTTTTTTATTTTTTTTACGTATGTGGTTTTTAACGTTTAAAAAAGGAGGCAGAGGTTGAATGGTAATAATTAGAACCTGCTGTTTTAATTATAACCACGTATTAAATGATTCGGGAATCCCCTTATGGTCTTCCGTGGTAAATTTAGTATAACAAGTGACTTAACTAGTTTACTTCTCCCTGATACGTTGATGGCTTGTTTATTTTTTTTAAAGTTTTTGATAAGTTTTTTTAAGTTTGATATGCAAGTTCGGAAGGGTCAAATGACCTTGTGCGTGCACATGGTTTATTATCTTAAGAATTAGAAGTACAGGGTGATCCAACGAGGAATGAGCAGGGCCATATATGTGGGTTTTTGCTTAATATACTTAAAAAAGTTGTTTGGGTTGAAATAAAAAAATAACAGACATAAAACTAGGAGTTTCTTATTAGAACATCCTATATATTGGTTAGTTTTTGAAAGCGTCTCATGTTTTTAAATATGTTTCAGTGAAAAGAATTTCGTATTTATTTTTAGTAATTTTCCGCTAAACACAACTCTGAAGTCAAGATTGGTGGTCAAACAGCAAAAAATAACATAAACTATATATTTGTACAAGCCCTTTAATTTAAGTTATACAACCCTTTTGTCTAAATGCAGTATTTTTCGAGGTATAATCAAAAAACCGAATTTTCAGGATTTTTTCAAGTAAATTTTAAGTGATTTGGGATTCAAATGAATAAAATGATTTATAACAAAAAAAAAACAAAAATCACAATAATTATTTAAAAAAAACCTATTTTGGCCTAAATTTTTTGTGTCAAAATTACATTTTCGTTTATATCTTCTTTACCATTTATCTTATCAAAAATGTTTATACAGGATTGGCAAGGCGAGGACTTGGGAGCCAATTTTAATGTAATAGAGGAGGTTACATATGGTATGACCCCAGATTAAAAAGAGAACGACAATTTCCCCTATCCCACTTCCAATACAACGACGGTCGACTGTGTCTACGATTCGTTAGGATATTGTCGACACTTTTGTCATTTCGTAAAATATTTATTAGCAGTTTTAAAAATGTTTTAAAAATTATACATTTTAGAAACTTTTCATTTAAAAAAAAGTTATGCGCTTAGCAAAGAAAAAAAGAAATTTGTAAAAAATATTAGTATTTTACAATGGTTAAAGATACTTTATTATTTTAATAATAGGTGTTTGTTATTTTATCGAGCAAGACAACATAAATAATTTTATTTTTTCTGGTTTGCAACATTGCCCGTCACGTTCACTTGCATTGGCGTGCGGGGACCGGCTGATACTGAGTAGTGTGTGCAGTGTTGTCAGAGCAGAAATCGTGGAATACAATAACGAAAAATCGTAAGAAATCGTGAGAAGAGTGGGAGATTACAAATTACTTAATATTAATAATATCGTTAAAAAGGAAAACACAATGATAATGTTTAATACTTTTATTAAACTTCATGTAACTTTACATTACACCAATTCAAATATTAAAACACTAAATAAACAAGTAGGTAACATAAATTTTAAAATGTTAGCCTAGCGAAATCTAGGCAATAGGCACTACTACTAACATTATGCTTAGTCCTCAGAATCGTTTGAGTCAGTATTATCCTTTTTATCGCCATATAATATGTCACTACTACCTAACTTTCGTATCATGTTATTGATAGAAAAATTATAACAATTTTTGTCGCCAATTAAACTTTTTCAAAATAAAATACTTTCGATGGTTTTGACTTATGTAAAATTTACGATACAAGACAGGACTGTGTAAAATGCAAACATGTAAATTGTAAGCCACCTTTACCTGCAATCAACGGGTAATCCCATGTCGTTCTGCTCGATAACCGCTTGTAGGTGACGGGGATTCCCCGGTCGTTTTTTTGATATGCCTTTGTTATGATTCACTACAGGGACGAAGTAAATTAATAATTCAAATGCAATTTTTTTTTAAATAATTTATTTAAAAATCGTCAGAATTGCTACCTTGTTCGTAAGATCGTGAAATCGGAACCAAAATCGTGCAATCTTACGAATAAGCGTGAGATCTAGCATCATTGAGTATGTGTTTGTGTGTGTGTGTGTGTGTGTGTGTGTGTGTTTTGTCGTAGTACGGCCGAAGCATTCCCCTCTTCTTCTTGGGTCGGTAGAAAGGGAATCGGCCTCTACACGTTTTTTATGTGTCTTTATTTCGCTCAAGCCTTTGCCTATTAAATTGACATCTCCCTTTATCGCACTGAAAATCTCCGCACCTAAGAAAGTGGTTTACCAGACGTGTATAACTCTTTATATAGACAATTTGGAAAGCTCTATTTTTTGTTTTATGAAATTTTTTGTATCTTATAGTTTATATAGTCGTAATCCAAACATTTCGTGGTAGCTGGTTTCTGCCGGTAAATGTACCGTGTCGGTTTTTTAGGTTTTTCTCGATTTATTGCTGTTTAACTCCAAATTTTAAGTTTTGATTCGTATTTAGCGGAAAAAATACGACAGAAAATCTTAGTCAGACACCTAGCACACACCACTTTTTTTGTGGATCTATGTATTTTTATGTACCTCTTTTATTTTAATTCAAAAAATTTTTTCAAGTTTTTTTTAGGGTTCTACGACATCAAAAATATATAGGATGGCTGTTTAACATTTTTTTTTAAATAATGAAAGTCACAAATTGAGCCCTGTTGAGTCCTCGCTGGATGACTCTGTATATCAGCCTCTGCACTAAAATACACGTGAGTTAAACAATTATACTTTAGGACTTATTTTTTTTTATTGGAATGTGATGTATTTATCTAAAAGCATTAGGGCGCCGTATTAGTTTTAGGAAGCAATTTTTTAAAAAATTGACTGATATTTATTTTATAAACGCGAAATCCTAAAATTATTGTTCCTTTTTTACTAAAGGTTTTTATCTCCTTAATGCATTTTAACTTTAGTTGAGTTTGGTTACGAAAAGCTAATTTTAATCGGGCGTCGTCCATTTCGATCCGAAACCACCCATCTTGGGCCAAGAATAAATTTAATTAATGTATTAAAAAATGTTACGATTCCTAGTCGTGCCAATTTTATACTATTATGAGGAAGAACATAAATTTTGACGCGAAATAAAAATTACCAATTTACCAGAACATTTTCTGTAATTTCTGTTGAGTTGAAGAAGTCTTTAAAAAAAAATCTCTAAGAGTTCTTAAGTAAAGTCAAATTAATAAAAAAAATGTCGTTATGTCATCTGTCAGTAATGGCAGCCTGTTCAGTTCTGGTTTATTAAACTTTGTCATATTTTCGTCAGGTGCGCACCACTGCCGGGACTAGACTTTTGCAGTATATAATATTACTTTAAATATGTTCACTAAATAACAAAAAATTACTTCATTAAACAAAATGATTGGCAACACAATTAGTTTAATAGGCTAAGAGCCAGTGAACCATCCGACTAACCCATTTCCCACAAAGCTTGAAAATTTTTTAATCTTATTTTACTATCGGTCAATTATGAAAATACCGTTCTGGCAGGTATCCTCCGGTTACTTCATCATCCCTAAAAATTTTGAAAATTAAAAAGAAATTAACCTGCTTCCACACAGCTAAAATTTTGATATGTAATTTACATATGTGTGAGTCGAAAAAATAATGGACAACCTATTTTGATGGTTAGAAGTATGTGCCAGACAATAGTAAAGTTGTCGTCGGGATGGCAATTTGTAACCTGCTCCCACAAGACTAAATTTTTAAGGGCATATTCTTTCAATAGTTGGAAAAGTATATTTAAACTGCCAGACTATTCTGATGGTTGCAAGGGTCTTCCAGACCAGTATATAATAGTCAGGGTGTCGAGGGACTCGTATGAGCTTCATTGTCAGAAAGAGAGGATATATTTATTGTGTATTGTGAAGATATGACAAAAGATTACTTAAATGAAAGACAAACAAAGTTACATGTAAAGTTTAAGTTTTTATTTATGTTAACAAATATATACCATTAAAACGTGTTAATCTTACAGGTCTGCATACATTATTGTCGTAACTTATTAGTCCTCATCTTCTGAATCGAAATGATAATCATCTACCATCTCATCGTTTTCTAGAACAGAAATAAAAAAATATATTTATAAAAAGAAATGAACACCTACCATACCTGCATATAAGAAACAATAAATATTTACCTAATTTAATGTCATTAGGTTGATTAGATTGTAACAGAGCGCACTGACTATTATATTCTGGTCTTGAAGACCCTTGCAACCATCAGAATAGTCTGGCAGTTTAAATATACTTTTCTAACTATTGAAAGAATATGCCCTTAAAATTTTAGCCTTGTGGGAGCAGGTTATAAATTGCCATCCCGACCACAACTTTACTATCGTCTGATACATACTTGTAACCATCAAAATAGGTTGTCAATTTTTTTTGTTTGACTCACACATTTATGTAAATTACATCATATCACAATATTAGGTTTGTGGAAGCAGGTTAAAAAAATTTCTGACATTTTCAAAATTTTAAGGGATGATGAAGTAACCGGGGGATACCTGCCCGAACGGTATTTTCATAATTGACCGATAGTAAAATAATATTTAAAAAGTTTCTAGCTTTGTGGGAAATGGGTAAGTCGGATGGTTCACTAGCTCAGCTACTATAGTGTGAATAAGCAAAAGGATAAATATTCCTAATGTCTAAAGCGTGCCTTAAAGAATAGGTATTTTTTAGTACCTTTGACGTTTTACTTGTTTTTATTTTAACGTATTTTTTTAAAGGGTAATAAAATTTTATTACGTGTCCCTTTTTGGGGCAGAGGTGGACGACGCCTAGATAATCAATATCAGAATGTTTTTTTGCTAATATTCTTTTAAAATTTTAATTAAAATAAGTTTTAACTTAACAATTTTAGAATAATTGATAAATAAAATGCGTATTATTAATTTATACTGAAGGCTGTTGACATTTTATCACCGCAATTTGTACATATTTCAGCGATATATACGTGTGAATAATTTTTTTTTGTATATTAAGATGCCATACCTGAGATATTATAGTTAGACTTTTATGATGTAAATATAAAAGTATACTTAAATAAAGTCTATTTTAAAGCAAGTATTTTTGTTTGTTATTCACAAATCCCCAAATTTTAAATTATTTATGGACGTTTGCACCAATAATTTTAAGAAACCGTGTTAGCACAAGGTAATCCATAAAATGACAGTCAGAGGCATGAAAAAATGAGAATTTTCAATTTTTTTTTGTCGCTAAATCAATTTATTTTATAAAGGTAATGATATGACTTCATTACATTATGTTTCGACTCAACGTCACAAAAATTTGAAAAAAAAATGATAGCTGTTTCTGTTGACCCTGTTCAGTAAGGAGTGCCTTTTGATGACCATCACAAATCCCTGGATGTCCCAACATTAATCGGACGAGAAAAATTATTTTAATAGATAATCTAGTGCCTGATCAAAGCTTTTTTTTAAACCAACAAAATGGCGGCCTCGGATTATCGGGAAAACACCAGCAGTTAATTGTTTATAAAAAATCGAAGTTTAAAAAAACCATCAGTCACTACTTTTTTATGGTTTTCAAAAGCTGTATAAATTTCATTGAAACCTACCTAGCGTATTTCAAATTAGAGTCACCAGTTCAAAAAACTCAATTTTGAGAAAAACGCGTTTAAAGTTTTTACTTTGGTCAATCTAGACATTCAAAGGTACATAAATTTACATCAAGCTGAAAGATAGTAAAATTGTTCAAAACATAATTAAAAATAACATTTCAAAATTCCCCATCGTTCGGGTACGTGGAAAAAAATTGATTTGAGATCAAAGGTAAAAAAAAAGGATTTTCGCGATTTTCTTTAAATCGTTAAGTTTTATCGTAAAAGTACCTTAAACAAAAATTGTAGATCATAAAATTATCTATAAAAAATGTATCAATATTTTTTTTCCTAAAAGCCACCGTTCCTGAGATATAACGATTTAAAAAGTTGTAAGCGTTATTGTATGCATAATTACGTCAGGGTCACGTATATACATCTCTGGAGCTGTAATATAAGTAAAAATAATTTTCTATCGGTGATATAGAAAAATATTTTTACTTATATAACTTACATGTACTAATCATTGAAACATCAACAGAGCAATTTAATTTGACAAATACAACTATTGTTGGTGAAGATGTAGACTTACTCGTATGTATTACTCACTGCTCGAACTCCAACTGAAAAAAACTATTTTCTTCATAAAACCAGGAAAAGCTCAAAATCAATCGAAAATATATTTATTAGAAAGTTTATTGAATTTTGCAAAGTGTCAAAATCATGTACTAATTTTACACGCAATAACTGGCTTTGATACGACATCTGCATTTTACAGGAGGGCTAAAACAACAGTCTTTAAAATTTTTGAAAAACAGGATTTAGTTCAATGTGCTGAAGTTTTAAAAAAAAGTAATTCATCTCCACAAGAAATTATCACCAACACCAATTCGCTTCCTGCTTAGATAAGTATCGATATGCATGCTTTGTTAAAAACATTCGAAATGAAAAACAAGTACAATTAGCTTGCCCCCCTTTTCCTCAGTTGCTACTCATCAACACCTTTTTCGGGTATATTACCAATAATACGGGTAAATCCGTTAAAAAACACTTTAAACCTAGAAATTATTTTGGAAGTACATGAATCGGGATGAAACCTTTTGCATTTTCTTTAGAAACAGATCAACTACAAAGTGTCGAAAAGGGCTATTGGATACTAGGAAAGGGGGTGTTTTTACCCCATTTTTTTTACACCCTACAACCCTAAAAATACATTTCCCATTTTTAATGGTACATATAGGTTTTTTGGGCAGCTAAATTTAAATATAATATCAGAAATTACATTTGAGGACTAAGAATGGCTAAATTCACCCTTTTTTAACCCCCTACACACCTAAAATATACATTTTGCTAAAAAAAGTTTTGGTACATATAGGTTTTTTGGATCACTAAATTAGAATATGATATTAAAAATTACATTTGAGGGCTTAGAAGGGCTAAATACACTTTTTTAGCGAAATGTATTTTTTAGGGGTGTAGGATGTAAAAAAAATGGGGTAAAAAACACCCCCTTTCGTACTATCCAATATACCTTTCCGACACTTTGTAGTTAATCTGTTTCTAAAGAGAATGCAAAGGGTTTCATCTCGATTTATATACTTCCAAAATCATTTAAAGGTGAATTACAGATTTACCTGGACTACAAGTTCAAGTATGGCTTGGTTATTAGCTAGACCCAAAAAATTGGGGTTGGAAGTTGTTCGATAATACATTAGAACCAAAGAATAACTGTTAAATACAATTTTTTGCAACTATAAAAAGGGATGCAGTGCTAGATGTGGTTGCAAAAAAGTTGGAATGTTTTGTCTCTGGCATGCACAAATTGTCAAGGCCGGTCGTGTTCTAATGTTGAATTAGCAAAAGCAGAGGATTCGTTTGATACTGACGAACAGACATGCGATACATCGCTATTGACGCAATTCACTTACACCTAGAATGAAGAAGAAAAGGGAGATCAAGAAGAAGAACAACAAGAAGCAATTGAAGATTATGAATCGGACGAATTAATTTTTCAACTCTTTTTTTAATTTCCATTGCTTTTATCAATTTCAACCCTTGCGAATATCTTTTATTATGCCATAGTTTCCAATTAAACAGAATCATAACAGACCTGTGGAATAGGCCTACTGGGGAAACCAAGTAAAAAAACGCGTTAAGTACACTACTTCAGAGGTGGCGTGGAAACGTGTGCATACAATGACGCTTACAAGTTTTGGAATCGTTATATCTCAGGAACGGTGGCTTTTAGGAAAAAATTATTGATACCCTTTTTATAGATAATTTTATGATCTACAATTTTTGATTAAGGTAATTTTACGATAAAATTGCCATTTTGAAGAAAATCGCAAAAACACATTTTTTTATCTTTGACCTCGAGTCATTTTTTTTCCACGTACCGGAACGATCTGAAATTTTGAAATGTTATTTTAATTATGCTTTAAACAATTTTACTCACTTTCAGCTTGATGTAAATCTATGTACCTTCACTCTTATTTTTTGGTCTAATTTGACCGGACACTGCGTTTTCAAGCGCCCAAGAGCCCTTTGTTCATTGTCGAAAAACCCAAAGTACGTATGTCATTGCTACTTAGACGAACATGCACGAATTTTTATAACACATACCCCTGTAAGAGCGTAAGGCGTCTTAAAAAATGTCTCTAATATTGAACCACACACAAAATTATAACATTAAAAGTGCGTATTGCACATTTTTTAAATATAATATATTTTTTGGAAATAGCAGGTGCTTCCCAAGGAACTTTGATTCTGCGCAGTAACAAAATTCCCCAAAATATTGTAATGTGATGCCTACCTATACAGAGTTTGTAGGTAGGCAACACATTATCTTTTGACAGAGCCGGAGTCCCGTTTTCGTGTGCGACGGCGCGGTGTTTATGAAACCATACCCGCGGTGTTCCGTTGTCTCATCAACCCTTCCAAGCGAATTACATGTTTTGTTGTCGTTTGCGCCGTATTAATTTCGATTGTTTTGCCTTGTGTAATTTTATTTTGTGGTTGCAAAAGTTTTCTGGATTGATAAAAACCTTCATATTTTAGTGATTTAGTTTTATTTAATTGTGACTATAATTTTGTGTTTATTGTTACAAATATTGTAACAAAATGACTGAAAGTTTTACGGTTTTGTCTTGCAAATCGAAGGGTAACATACCCAGAATACTTCTGATTGGGAAAACAAGCGCAGGTCAATTCAAATATCACTTCCACAAGACCATAAACTAATCTTAAATTGGGGCTTCAAAAATCTTGTCCAGTTTAATGCTCCAAGACACAGTCATGTTCGGTGTCGCGAAAAGAAATTATTTAATCATTTTAGCGTTACTTTTGAGAACAACCTTAACTGACACAAACACATTACATCCATAGCCTCAGCTGCTTTAAAAAAGCTTGGATTTCTCTTTGAAGCCAGTAAGTATTTCTATCCGTCCAATCCGATTGTTTTGCCTTGTGTAATTTATATTTTGTGGTTGCAGAAGTTTTCTGGATTGATAAAAACCTTCATATTTTAGTGATTTAGTTTATTTAATTGTGACTATAATTTTGTGTTTATTGTTTGTTACTTACAATATTGTAACAAAATGACTGAAAGTTTTCATTCTAATCAGACCATCTTAAGAATATTGTTCTCATGTCTGGGCAATGGTATTTCCTACAACTCTTATCATTCTTGATTCCATTCTAAAAAATATCTGTTCGTCTTATCAATGATACCACGCTTACAGAAAAGCTTCCTTCTCTTTCTCGCCGACCGGCTGGACGGGATATGTTGCATTTTTATAGGTATTTTCACGGCTTCTGCTCCGAGGAGTTGGCAAGTATAATTTTTTGACAGCTTTTAACGGAGCAACACGTAGTGCCACTTTTATGTATCCTTTTACAGTCCAACTTAAGTGGCCCGAACTTCCCACTCTTTGTTCCGTCATCTCCAGAGTGTCTAGACTGGAATCTGCTACCCGCAGAAGTTTTTCCTTTTCCAAATATTTAGGTCTGGTGTAGATAATCTTCCCTTTACCGCACTTAACGGTACGTTAGTATTGAAGCCTTAGCCTTGGTGGACGGTCTGACGATATAAAAAAAATTCTTACGTAAAAAATTCTATACTTCTTGTTAAATTTGTTTATGTTATCTGCAGGAGGTAACATTATTTTATTGTACTTTTATACAAATTATAAATTTATAAAATATTGTATTACCAATATTACCCTAAAACAAAAACAACCAGTTCAAATTATGGTAAGCTTTGACTTTTCCCCTCCCGTGCCAATTTCGATGATTTTTTGCATACAGAGCCGCTGATTACAAATCTAAAGTAAGTGTTTTTCGTCAATTCAGATATCGATCCTTAAATATGATAATTAGATTAAACTCATTTACACAACCTTGCCCTTCTTTTATCACAAAATTCGGGATAAGTTCATGAAACTATCATACAATGTTTGAAATTTATTTTAAAAAATCCTGTTGTCAATTATTTTATTAAAATTTTTGGTAAAAATCCAAAACTCCCAAAATCAATTATTTCCATGTTAAATCGGATGATATAAAATCCAATATTACACAATAATTTGAAATATTTCATAATAGTTTCGTTTATTAACCAACAATGTTGTGCAAAAAATAAAAAAACAGTCAACGTATCGTTAGTCTGAATTTGACATTTTATGATGTCAACTTTATACATGGTAACAAAGAATTATGGAAGTCGGGACCTGACCTACGATTCAATGTGCAAACTCCGCGGGGCCGATTCCCCTATTTCCGCTGCCCTCCACGCCTGGACAATTTTGTTCTACAGATTGGCCTTCCATACACCTTTAAACCTCCTTGGTGCTTCCGAATATCATGAGGCAGTTTAATTAAAAAAAAACAAAACATTAACCTTGACTATGTTTATTCCCTTATACAACAATATATTATAATACAATTTAGCTATTGTCTTTACATATTTATAGATATTAAAAATGTATAATAATCACATAACAAATTAAAAGCCGCAATCTTGCGGTACCGCCTTCCATGGAAGTTACAAGCGTTTTATATACCTTTTAGACCCTATCAGAGATTTATGTACATACATATTTGACCCTACTAAATTTAATTTACCTAATGTGCTCTTCGTAACTTATTTTAATGCTCCCACATGTGTTTATTTTTGCTGAAAAAAAAAATAGGTATTAGTATTAAATTTTTAAAACAAATGTAAGAAAATATAGTTTTTTATTTGTAAAAAATGTATTTTGTGTCGCCGCCCTGTAAATAAACACGCAAAAAAAACTTAAAACATAATATTAGAAATACCTTTACTATAAAGTTTTTTCCCGTATAACCTATAGTTTCCAAAAAAAATAAAGGCCCTTAATAAATAGGCCACCCTGTACCTATATATCTGTTGCTGGTGAGCACAGTAAAATGTTATCTTTGTAAATATTAAAAAAATAAAAAAATAAGCATTAGATGTGGTTAAATGTTAGGATCTGATTTTAGACAGTTTTAAAATAAAATCTTAAAATAGTGTATTTTTCAATATCTCTTCGGTGAAAGTTACGTTAGTAACCAAGTTTAACATTAGTTTACTTAAGAAATATAGGGTGTCCAAACTCTATTTTTATACACAAAATATCTCTGCTCCTGCACAGGATGTCCCATTCCCGATGGTTTTGCGGAGTATCTCGCTTATTAGCAGAGATAGAAGAATGCAGTTTTCGCATCACTGTGCTACTTTTTTACAAAACGAAAGATGCCGTTAACAAATTTGTCATAGCCATCTTAATTTTTTATATTTTGAAAACTTTGCATTTTCGGGCACTCCTTGTATCTCAGCTATCTTACGAGTGATCTAAAAGATAAAAACGCATTCTTATAGATATTTTTACGTAGAATCCAGTGGCGTACTTAGATTTTTTCTAGAGAGAACAGTTTTTGAGATAACAACCAAACTTACTTTTTTTTTAAATTGGACATTTTATTTATTTTTGGTCGACTTACTTTAGGTTTTTACAAGCTTCTCAATAATACGAATTGTTAATATACAGGGTGATAGATGAGAAAATGTCAATACTTTAGGTACGTAGTCAGGATCCAAAAATAAACATAAAAGTCTATATAAATATGGGTCCGCAAGGCCTTCGTTTTCGAAATACAGGGTGTTAAAGTTTTTATTTAATTTTTCTTTTTTGTTAATAAAATTATAAAACCTAGCTTATGTTTTGCTGAACATAAATTTAAAAACAATAATTTTATTGAAAATTAAAATACATATTGTTTAATTATACATATTCCTTTTTGACGTAAAAATGACAAAACAATTATTTCATTATTCTTAAAAATGTAATACAGGGCCATACCAAAAAGTTGTAATTGTTCAAAATAGTAAAAGGACGTGTAGGTGGCACCCCCTACAAGTAGGAACCGTACTAAAATTAGGTTCGAATCCGTCATATCAAGAAACCACCGGATACCAATTTTTACTCCAATATTTACATTATCATAGATTTATTTAAAAAATAGAAAAATTAAATAAAAACTTTAACACCCTGTATTTCAAAAATAAAGGCCTTGCGAACCCATATTTGTATAAACTTTTATGTTTATTTTTGGACCCTGACTACGTACCTGAAGAATTGACATTTCCTCAGGAATCACCCTGTATATATAATTTTTTTCTTAGTAGGCCATGGCAAGAATCAGTCAGTTTTATTTTTTTACGTAACCTTGTTACTTTTGACGTCTATTGTTAGTTTCCTCTAAAATATTTCATTACGTCTTTTAAAATATGGCAGCAAATTTAAGTTATCAAAATTACGAAAAATATGACATGCTTGTGTTTTTTATTCAGTGTAACGAGAATGCGGATGAGGCTTCAGAAATGTATTTAAACAGGTAAGTTTATGGCACTTTATACGAAGAGCATTTTTTATTTGGCTGAATTTATTTTCAAAAACAGTATCTAAAAAATTAAGATGGCTATGACAAATTTGTTACCGGCATCTTTCGTTTTATAAAAAAGTAGCATAGTGATGCGAAAACCGCATCCTTCTATCTCTGCTAATAAGGGAGATACCCCGCAAAATTATCGAAAATGGGACACCCTGTATATCATACAAAGTGTCCCAAAAACAGAGATTTCATTGCTAAGTACTTTTTTTAAATGGTACGTACGTACGTATATTTTGCCAAATTTTGACTCTTTATCAATTCTACATCAAAAATGTATATTACAATATACGTCAATTATTGCTGGTTTTTGAGATAACGACTAAACAATTAACCTAAAGGTCCTATAGTAAATATTTAAACTGCTGCCCCTTTTTTAGTACTATTTTCTGTCATAATTATTTTAAAATTATTCTTCCAGTGTCAGAGTGACCAATATACAGGGTGTCCCAAAAGTAATGGGACACAGAGCAACAGCAGATTCCTAAAGTCGAAATAATGCAAATTAACGTAAACTTGTCTTATCCCAAAGTTGAAAATAACAAAGATACAAGGTGTCAAACTTTTAATTTTGTTTTCGTTTTTTCTTAATAATTTCTTAACTAAATGACATAGCGGTATAAAATTGGGGATTTCGGGGTTTTGTAAAGCGAGAAATTTAAATTCATCCATACTTTTGATGTTGCTGGTAGAGGGCCCACTACGGCCTACCCCACTTGTTTTGGTTGGCATAACTTTTTTTAAGCTTAGTATATCAACCTGTTTATTGAAAAAAAGTTACATTAATACCTCCTGCATCAAAAATGTAAACCTCTTTTAAGTCTCTGGGAGCAACTGTTTTCGAGATAAATGCATTTTAAAGGACCCCACAATTTTCCTATTGAAAATGGTTTTTGGCCACTTATTTTCAAACTTTGCAAAGTAATAGTTTTCAACACGCCGATCAAAAGTCCTTACAGACACAAAACCCAAAAACCCCTCTAACCCCCCAAAATCACCCTCAAAATTCTACAAATCTCTAGTGACTTTTAGGGCTGATTTTGGGGGGGTTAGAGGGGTTTTTGGGTTTTGTGCCCGAAAATACTTTTGATCAGCGTGTTGAAAACTATTACTTTGCAAAGTTTGAAAACAATTGGCTGAAAAGCATTTTCCATAGGAAAATTGCGGGGTCCTTTAAAATGCATATATCTCGAAAACGGTTGCTCCCAGAGACTTAAATGAAGTACACATTTTTGATGCAGGAGGTATTATAATAACTTTTTTAATAGACGGGTTGATATACTAAGCCTAAAAAAAGTTATGCCATCCAAAACAATTGGGGTAGGCCGTAGCTGGCGCCCTCTACCAGCAACATCAAAAGTATGGATGAATTTGAGTTTCTCGCTCCTCAAAACCCCTAGATCCCCAATTTTGTACCGCTATGTCATTTTTGACTAAGGAACCTGCTGTTGCTCTGTATTCCATTACTTCTGGGACACCCTGTAGTTCCTGTGTTAGTTACTTAATCATCTAAAAAGACAGCAATAATTGACGTAGTGTATTTAACATTTTTGATGTAGAATTGAGTATAGAGTCAAAATTTTGCTAAATATACAAGGCGTTCCATTAAAAAATAAAACGTACTGTTTTGTATAAAATGTGCAAGTTTTAAGAATTTCACAACTTTATTAATTGACAAAATAATATTTAAAAATTGTTATAAACTACAGATTATGCAATGTCTATTTTTGAGCGTGTTTGTCCCTTGGAATGCCGCACTTGAAGTGTCTTCGTCTTCTATCGCTGGTGTCGCTGGCTTCGCGCCAAGGGGAGAATTTGGTAGCGTCAAACTGGACGGCTTAAGCCGGAGTCTCATGCATCCGATTTCCGACGATCCGATCATCCGAAAGTATTTTGATTGGTCAGAACATTGTGGCGCCACATGTTCTGACCAATCAAAATACTTTCGGATGATCGGATCGTCGGAAATCGGATGCATGAGACTCCGGCTTTAGGGTACTTGCGTGGACTCCTGGACGCCAGTTAGCAATAACTTTAGGAAATTATTTTTTAATGGGATGTGGATCACAATACGTACTTTGCATTAAAAACTTTGTTTTTGAGACACCCTGTACATTTACCAATACTGTTAATAAAATTAGGGTTACCAAACACACGATTTTTCTCTTAGGTTTTTTTCTGTATCATGTACAGGGTGTCCCAAACTGGACGCGTTCTTATGGGAACAACCCTTATATGAAGGGATAGAAAAAAATTGACCAAGTTGTCCGGAGCTCAAATTTAATGAGAAAACTACTGGCGCTAACAAAACTTTGCTATCTCTTATCGTTTGGCCACTAGAGGGCGTTTCTCGAATTTCGTCGATTTTTTAAATGCCTCATAACTTTCTTATTAATAATGATAATTAATTTTGATAAAAACTTTCTTAAGGCACTTTTTTTCGTAGAATTCATTGCGATAGGCAGATTTTTTACAGGGCGTTTAGATTTTCGTGCACCACTCCAAAATCATTTTTTTTATATGGACCACCCTATATATTATAAGATTTTTGAAAAGCTGGTAAAATTTCCTAAATTTTGATGTATCACTTGTTATGTTTATCTTAAAAACCATTAGCAGTATTACGATTGAAAAATTAAAATAATGTGCCTACAGAAATCAACATTGCCATAACTAATAAAATGACATAGGATGCTAACATGTTATGATTAAAACAACAGATCTAAAGTTTTATGATAAGATTACTCATAGTTAATATATTAAATTAATAATTATCTAAAACACAAACGACAACAACAACAAACCAACAATATTAACAAAAAAATAACTACCTAATCCTAATATAAAAATTTATGGAATTTAATTAACGATAATAAATAAACAAAATAAAATAAAATTATGTTAACAAATGTTCAAATTGTTCCATTTTATTGTACCAATTCTACATCTTTTTTTTACAGCATTAACTGCGTTAATAAGTTCTATATTTTGAACTCGGTTAAACGCACCTCGCAACGCCCTTTCTAATTCTTCCCGGCTATTAAAATTATTGTTTTTATAAGTAAGGTCTCTAATTCTACCCCAAAGAAGACTGGAAGAAGACTCTGGGTATCAGATTTATGGGAATATCTTCCAAGAATGGTTCAACCTGGTCCCTTAAAATATCCAAATATTGTTTAGAATTCAGCGGTTCATCATAAATGTAGGGTCCAATGAATTGTCCTCTAAAAATTCCCACCCACAGCTAAATCTTCCTTGTTGTTTGTTTTGGACAGTGGCATGGGGATTTTCTTGGGACCAAGTGTAATTATTAAACCGATTAAATATGCCCGATTCTTCGATCAAAATCCCCAGGGAGAAGATGATCAAGTTTTCTTGTGGAAGCTGTACCATTATTTTCATATAAAGTGCCCAATACGGTTAGAGTTTTTACTTCATTTTCGTTTTGAATTTCTTGACTTTGAGCATAATTTGCTCTGGGTTTGTTAAGAGCCAAAATTTTAAAGATTATGGGCAAGTTTAGCAAATACATCCCTGGATGGTTGCTGCCGTTCGGGATATCTTTGAAAATACAAGTTTCTTGCCGCCTGAGCATTTTTGTTGCTTTCTATGTAACATTCAAGCATGTTGAAATTTTTAAAATTTTCATACATTTTTTAACACTTTTCAAAAACCTTTCTTAAAAACTTATTTAAATTACTTTTTTTTCTACTAAAAATACCAAAATATTTAACATCAAGTATCACTGTCAATTCTCAACTATTTAGAAACTGTTAAAATATTAAAACAAAAAAATCATATGCACGGCCTACTGCTTTTTTACGTAGCAACTTTAAATATGTGGCTTTAATCATAACATGTTAGCATCCTATGTCATTTTATTAGTCATGGCAATGTTGATTTCTCAGGAAACATTTTTTTTAATTTTTAAATCGTAATACTGCTAATGGTTTTTAAGATAAACATAACAAGTGATACATCAAAATTTAGGACATTTTACCAGCTTTTTAAAAATCTTATAATACAGGGTGCCACAGATTCGAGTGACATGGGGATCTGGGAAACCGTAAGAGATACGAAGTCGTTAAATTATGGCAAAGTTGCGCATTTAGGTGCCTAACAACATGCCGTTTAGAAAGTTGTAAAATTCGAGTACCCGGAGATATCCGGAAAAACTCAAATTTGGCGATTTCGTTTTTATTTATTTCTGACGTTATTTAAAGAGATAGGAAAAAAAAAGACACTTTTATGGCCACTTTTTAAGCTCTACAAAACAGCGTTGAGAGATTTTTCGTAAGACGTTTCGTTTTCGATACCACATCACTTAATTTTTAAATACGACACTCAATTGTTTATTGCATTTTTTTGAAGCAGTTATAATCCCAATTACAATGATGTATAACACTTAATATTTTTCTGTTAAATAAACATTTTTTTCCATAAGAGCAATGAGTTAGACAAGGAACGCACCTCATTTCTTATAGGGGCGTTCCATTTTGTTAAAAATATTGTTATACATTTTTGTAATTGGATAATAAGGGGTTAAAAAAATTAAATAAAAATCAGGGTCCGTATTTAAAAAAATTAAGTTGATGATGGTTTAACGAAAACGAAACGTCGTGCGGAAAATCTCTCAACGTTGTTTTGTAGAGCTTAAAAAGTGGCCATAAGAAAGTGTCTTTTGTTTTTTCATATCTCTTTAAATAACGTCAGAAAAAAATTAAAACGAAATCGGCAAATTTCGGTTTTTCCCAGATATCTCCGGAAGTACTCGGAATTTTGCAACTTTCTAAAGTGGACATGGTTCGTTACGGAAATACACAACTTTGCCATAATTTAACCAACTTCGTATCTCTTACGGTTTCCGAGATCCCCATGCATGCACTCGAATCTGTGGCACCCTGTATAGGGTGGTCCATATAAAAAAATTGATTTTGGGGTGGTGCACGAAAATCTAGCCCCCCTGTAAAAAATCTGCCTATCGCAATGAATTCTACGAAAAAAAGTGCCTTAAGAAAGTTTTTATTAAAATTAATTATCTTTATTAATAAGAAAGTTATGGGACATTTAAAAAATCGACGAAATTCGAGAAACGCCCTCTAGTGGCCAAACGATAAGAGATAGCAAAGTTTTGTTAGCGCCAGTAGTTTTCTCATTAAATTTGAGCTCCGGACACCTTGGTTAAATTTCTTTCTATCCCTTCAAATAAGGGTTGTTCCCATAAGAACGCGTCCAGTTTGGGACACCCTGTACAGGGACGGATATATTTAGTGTATAAAGAGAGTAGGGACACCCTGTATATTGAAAATGCTCCAACGAAAATTCTAAAACAAAAGGCTAACGTTAAAAGCAGCTTTTTGTTATTGCGTATCAAAAAAAAGAACAAAAATTATATATTTACCTACCACAACCAACTATAACCAGTTGCTCTTATCCGAGATCAGGTTTGTACATGTAAGAAGCAACTTCCCTGGAAAGCGAACTTGTCGAACTCCACCTAGACATCTACCATAACCACAACAAACAGCGTGAGAAGCCATACATACTATTTAGATTCTAATGCTAGGATAATGAAGGTGACAAGGACATTTTAAAAGGATTTAAGTAATGTTCTTTTTAAAACTGATAAAACCTTAGAAAATTTTACAACAATTTTAGTGTCTAAATATATACAGGGTGTTAATTTGACAACTTTTTATACAAATAACTGGAAAATAAAATAGTTGCAACATTGTTATTTACTTATTTTAATCTAGGGATAAATCACCTTTTAGACTCCCCACACCCCAACTTTAAAATAAAATATCATTTTAATAAAATACGATTTGTTTTATTTGAAGTATCTTTTTATCCCGTGTAATTCGATTAATTTTTTTTGCATAAATTGTTTTCTTAGTATGTCTAGAATATGGTGGTAAAGTAATTTTTCAAAATTCGAAGCCATTATAAAAATACAGCAGCTAAAAGAGGCAGGTGTTCGGAGCGCTGAGAGGTCGATCCTATTGTGTTCTGTCGGCTAGATTCATACAAATGTTTCCTTATACAAGTACAGACAAGTTTAAACAATTCTCAAAAATGCATAAAAATCAAACCATCAAACCAGAGAATCCCCTTAAGGTATTACAAAAGAGGTGATTTGGCTTCTAAATCCCCCTACATTTGTGCCAAGTTACAATTTTCAAATATTTAATTTTTTGGGTTAGCGGAGTGGTTTTGAGTCTATCGGGTCGTGTTTTTTTGCCTAGAACCAGGTCAAACAAGTTAGGTTCCTTTGAGTATGTCACCGGGCACATGAAATCGTATTTTACGACATTTTTTTGTGGCCTCGAACTTTTTAAATTAATAAAAAGTGATTTTTTTTCATTTAAAAAAAAGATACCGAAAAATTTTTTGTGTTAAATTAAAGCCCACACTGTAGCGTTCAATGGTAACAAATTATTATAAAAAATCTGGCAACATTGCTTATTCAAGCAGCATTCAGACACGTCAAAGAACGGCATCGTATCATCTCTTTATATGGAAAAAAAAAAGAAAATATATATTCCTGTTTAAAAAAGACGTTTAACGAAGCCCTAGTTTATATTTTATGTACTATATTTTTCAAATTTAATAAAAAGACATAAAGCATCCGCAATTTTTTGTTGCTCAAATTGTTTTAAAAATAATGAAGTTTTAAATGTACAATTAAAAAATAAGGAATTCTGTGGGTTGTTTTCTTACCACCCAATAAAAAAAGGTTTTAGGTGGGTAATTAATAACAATGAATGATATTTTTTGTATGGGTTTAAAAATCTACCCGCATGTTTTGGATATTTTAAATTTTCCTTTTCTAAACAACTTAAACAGCCCTTGGATCTGCGTTTAAACCTGTCGATAAAACTTAAACTATTACACTTCCACCGGACCGTAAGATCTTTGCAGTCGGCCGGCTCGCTAAGCCGAGCGCGCAAAATATGACTTTGGCCCGTTAAAAAAATATCACTGACTTAATACTATAAAAGGAATATGAAAAATGTTTATTTTAAAAACTTCTTTTAAACATTAGCTACAATTTGTACGCAGCATGTATGTATAAACTTTTTTCTCGATGGCCTAAAATTACGCTTATGAAAATTACAATTTTGAGTTTCCTACTATTTTAAAAATTAAACAAAAAAAAACAGCTTCAAGTGGGACGTTGTTCGAAGCGCTATTGTGTCTACTTTAATCTAAAAAAAATTAACTTGATAGCTTGAATATTATTAGAGATATAGCAGTGGAGATGTTAAAAAACGTGTTTTATTGAAAAACGATTTTTATGGGTTTTTTTCGAAATAAAAAAGTTCTCGACAACTAAAAAATGTCGTAAAAAGCAAGTTCGTGTACACGATTAACTTATTAAAGAATCCCACGAAGTCTGGTTTGGTTCTACGCCGTTTTTTTTTTCGATAAATAAGAGACTTGTTTTTCAAATTTTACTAAGTTATTTGCACTGAGTTTTCAATTGACACCATGTATATAAAATACCGTAGGAATATAAAATGATACATTTTCTTTAAAAAATCGCAGTTTTTGTTTAAACAAATATATTTTCCTAGAATTATTAAGCAAGATTTTTGTCAGGCATGAAAACTCTGTAATATTGTAAATATTTCGTAAGGTCACAATCAAATGTTGAGCTATGACACCAACGGGAATTAAAGGAAAACCAGGGTAAAAAAAATATGTAACAATGAAAATAACAACCAAACTTAGAAACAATAGGTTCACAGTTGACATAAAATGTAAATTATAATACTTGGTATTAAATTTTAGGCATTAAATTATAGTACCAACTTGTTCTGTGTCAGTACTATTTTAAAAATAAATAACTATTGTTAAGTTAAGTTTTAAGTTATTAAAATAAAGAATCTTATCCAATAGAAAAATAATACTAACAGAATTGGATATAGCCCACTAACTGAAGACCTGAAAGTACCCAAAGCTGTAAATAAATCTGTACAGTTTTCATTTGTGGCGCAATTCTTAGGTCTTCGCGGATGCTTTCGAGCGAGAAAAAGTTTATAACGATTCCGTCCCAAAAATGAGTTTCCCGCGTATATCTGCCAAAATAGGCGAATAAGAAAATTTTTGTTCAGACAAAAAATGAAATTTACCTCAAAATCTACAAAAATGGTCCTTACCATTTTTTTCGCAACACCAATATTTTTCGCAAAAATGGCCGTCGAAAAATCCATAATATTCAACACCGGATAGATTTGATGTGGTAGTAGTAGTTTCTTACTAAAAAATGCAGATGGGCAAATAATTTTTTTTATCAAAACGCAAGAAAGATGGTGAAGGAAATTTTCTGGGATCATTGAACACTTGCTAAGGTTTCATTATAAAAAAGAAATGTTAATAACAAACCATTTTTTCAAAAAATATCAATAAAATAATGAGATACTCTCAAAATATTGTGAAAAAAAACTTGTACCGCTTTTATTTATATTCTAGAAAAATCAGAATGGACCCAAACTCATATGCAATGATAGGTACGGGTTTTCCCATTCTGGTGAACTTTGAATGATTAAAAAATGTACATTATTGGCCGAGTAATGGAACAATTCGTCCGCCCGCTTATAAGTGAATCCATGAAGATAGCGGCATTCTAGCGGTAGAGCGGCAGCTAAAATGAGGGGACTTTTGGGTCCCGTTATCTCTAAAACTATCGATTTTTCGAAAAAAAAATATAAGGACAATTTTTGTAGATTACAAGTCGATCTTCATTTTTTGTCTAAACAAAAATTCTCCAATTCGCATATTTTGGCAGATATTAGCAGAAAACCCATTTTTAGCCCTTTCCCACATGTTAATGTTGATAAACTTTTTTTCGCTCGAAAGCATCCCCGAAGACCTAACAATTGCGCCACAAGGGAAAACTGTACGGATTTATTTACAGCTTTGTCCCTTCATTTACTGGGCTAATATGAATATGGTTCTTAAAAATATGCAAAGAGGCTTTATTTTTGGTGTTAAACAATATTATATGAATATGTTCTGTAGTTTTGCGGTGAATTCATGTTTCAATAAGTTTTTGTTGGGTTACTCGCCTGAAAAGTTTCTAAAAAATCGGACCACTTTGGTACTGGTCCCGGGGTATAGCGAACTGAGCCTGCTCAGTCCTATTGACTCCTATGAACTTGCAGATCGCCTAAAACAAAACCCATCAAAAAATTCCAAAAACCTCAAAAAAAAAAACCCGGCCACCGTTGTCAAGATAAGATTAAATGAAAAAATGAGAAATTAAAACTAAATTTTTAAGGAAGTTTTGTTTAAAAATTTAGTAAATTCTAAAACGAAAATAGGTTTTTTTGAGTTTTTTAAATTCTTTGGGGGGTTTTGTCTTTATAGGGGTTAATAGGACTGAGCAAGCTCAAACCGCTATGCCTCGGGACCAGGATCGAAGTGGTCCCATTTTTTAGAAACTTTCTAGGCAGGTAACCCAACGAAAACTTAATGAAATATTATATAATATACAAAACTTATTTATTCCGTTTTAAAAGCCTGCAAAAAAATTATCCACATCCACACAGAAATTCAAAACATTTTAAAGTTGTTTAATAATTTTAAGTATCAACAATTTAGTGCTAATTTAGAAGTGTATTCAAAAATGAGAACGTGCAAAACTGACAACATGCAAAATGCTTAGTTACAAAGCTTAGTTACACATCAATATAACACTAAAATCTTACTTTTTATGCGTATCCTTAAGACGACTTGTTAGCGTTCTTCTAAATAAATAGTAGAAGTTAATTGACAATAAATAGGAATTAGGTTATGTAGAAAATGGCTTAAATTTATCTGTTATTTTAAAAAAAAAAGGAGTCCTAACGGTATAGGCTTTTCAACGAAATTTGTGTATATAAAAATAAACCCAGATAAAAGTACAATTTTTGGTCACTCGTGGCGCTAAAACCGAAGACGTACCGTATCTATTATTATTATTACTCCTAAAAGCACACGACGTGGTTGATTAACTAAAAAATCTAATGAAATAAAAATAATTGTTAATTGTTTCCGAATTTTTGAGCCATTAATATTAAAATGGGACGATGCCGTGCATTTTCTGGGTGCATGAGTGGTCAAAAAGGTAGTGAAAAAAGCATAATTCAAAAGAACTGAGACTAAGTAACCTCAAAAATGTTTGTAAATAATTTAAAGTCCATTTTTTACATTAATTTTGTAATTGTAACTACTGAAAAATGTAATTGTAAAGTTTTCATTAATAAATAATTGAATTTGATAATACTTGTTTACTTAGTTGTATAATTTCTTTTATTTTCAACTCCTGGACAAAATTAACGCAACATCATAAGTTTACCACATTTTTGATGCTATTTTTTTTCTGAATTTATGATCCGATTTGAATGATTTTTTTTTTAAATTGTAGGTTGGTTCCTTGACAATGTCATCGTTTTCGATTTTTATAATAAAATGTTTATTTTCGATTTATACCAGGTGTTTTAAAAATGTTATGTTTTTTCCAAAAATTCGTATCAGCCTGTGGAGTATACTAGCAACCGAAACATACAGTAGTTGACATTAGACGGTAGGTCTATCTTTCGTCAACATTTTCTTTTTTGGTTTGCTTCGTTATCTCTGTTATTAAAGGAGATACACCGTTTTATAGCGTAACATGTTTTTATAGACTGTATTATTTAACACATTCATTGTTAAATGTTTAGTAGGCTATGGACCTTTTCTAACATTTCAAGCGATGTGTCGACAGATGTTGTGTTTTAAAGATACAAAGGTCAAATAAAATTTGCCATACTGTTAAAAAATGTTCGGAAACTGCAAAACTTTCGTTTCGTATGCCCAGTTGATATTTTTATCTTGAAAAATGAATCAGCCAAAAATATATATATCATATTGCTAATATGATAGGAAGACATCGTTCGACTATAAGTCGTATGGTTGAACGATTTAACGAGCAAGATCTTACTCTCGTAGGGCAGGACAAGGGCAAAAACGATGTACCGATTCCAGGGATGAGCGTTATATTAGGCAAACTGCTCTAAGAAACAGGAAGATCACTAGTGCTAGGCTAAAAAGTGAGCTTGGAACTGCTCGCCATCATACAATATAGTCTCGAACAATCAGAAGGCGTTTAAATTAGGCTGGTTTAAGCAACAGAAGACCGGTAAAGAAACAATAACTCACCAGAGAGCATAGAGTTGCAAGATTGCGTTTTGTCAGAAATTATCAACACTGGATTGTTAATGGAAGACGGTTTTATTTTCTGATGAAATGAGAGTTAGTCTCAATTCTCCTGATGGGCGTGAACGTATTTGGTGAAGGGCAGGAGAGATTTGTAAGTGGCACTATCTCTCCAAAAATCCCGTTTGGTGGAGGCTCTGTAATGTTTTGGGAGGAATATGTTTCAACGGACGCACAAAGTTAGTTTCTAAACGTAGAAGATCAATAAACGCCGATTTTTATCTAGAAAACATTGGAATTGAACATATAATGCCATTTGTTCCTTTTTTGGGACCGAATAGTTTATTTATGCAGGAGAATGCTCGTCCCCATGTAGCTAGATAAGTAATAGACTACATGAACTCTGTAGATATTTCGTTAATGGAATGGCCACCTCACAGTCCTAATTTAAATCCCATAGAGCATCTATGGGATGCTCTTAAAAAAAAGATTTGAAGTCGCAATCCCGCAATTGGTTAATGCAGTAATTGCAGAATGGGAGGATGTTCCCCAAGATACAATAAAAATTTAATTTCCAGTATGCCGAGGCGTATAAATGCAGTGATTCGAAGTAGAGGTGGGTATACACGCTAATAATATAAATCCATTAATTTTATTGTTTTTAATTTTTGTTCCTTTCATGTTTTACTCGTTTCCAAAAAAAATATGTTTAATAAACTCACGTGTAATCTTAACACTGTTATGGCTTTATTAAGTAGTGAAGTAACTCGTTTATTTTATTTTTATTTATCAAAGCGAGCAGAAATTGTATAGTTGTACAGAAAACAAATAATGTATTTGATATTGACACATTGCTTGAAATGTTAGAAAAGGTCAATTGAAAACATTTAACAATGCATGTGTTAAATAATAAAGTCTATAAAAACATGTTACGCTATAAAACGGTGTATCTCCTTTAATAACAGACATAATGAAGTAACCAAAAAGAAAATTTTTGCAAAAAGATAGATCTATGTCTAATGTCAACTGCTATATGTTTCGGTTGCTAGTATACTTCACAGAGTGAAACGAATTTTCGGAAAAAACATAACATTCTTATTACACCCGGTATAAATCGAAAATTAACTTTTTATCATAAACAGCGAAACTATAACATTGTCAAGGAACTAACCTGCAATGCAAAAAAAACATTTTAATCGGATCATAAATTCGGAAAAAAAATAGCATAAAAAATGTGACAAATTTATGATGTTGCGTTAATTTTGTCCAGGAGTTTATATTTGTTAGTATCTAGTATATTAAAGTAAAATATTCTGTTTTCATAAAAAAAATGTACGAATATACATTATAAATCTTTATTTTGTTTATTAACCATATAATCTCATTAAATAAATAATTGTAATTATTAATTCAAGAAACAGAGATAATATTCCCGCCCAACACTCCAAATAAGTACGTCTTAAAGTCGTAGTACGTCGTAAAGTTCTGCCCCTAAAATAGTAGCCATTCTTTAACATCACATTCGGACTCCTTGTGTCTATACTTCGTGTGTTATTTAAAAAAATGACTGTTAAAAGAATAAAAAACAAGAGGTGTTAAATGTACGAGATAACAGGCATAATTTTATTGAAAACCCTTTAGAAAATGTATATAAGATGAAACGAGATATGCTTTCCCTCTATATGTGTTTTAACTCTATAAACTCGGTAATATCATACACCATTTAAGGCCAATAATTCAGTAAAAATTATTGTGTTATATCTACTAAGGTTTTTAACATTTACCTGTTGCTCTCCTATTTGCACTGGCGCGCCACCTGGTGTCAAAAAATCAACCGGCGCATTAGGATCGGTTATCGGTTGAGGAATAAAAAGTTCATCTGTGGTGAAACCTCGGCGGGTAATTTTTCTGGAGCCGGCAAGGAACTAGGGCCGCTGGTGGATTTAGCCCCATTTTGTTTAAAAATGTCTACATACGAAGTCTTTAAATCTATAAAGAAATACATTATTTAATGAAAATTCGGCATACCCAATCAGCATAATCTTCGCACTTAATTACGACGAGCCCTATTCATATAGAAATAATTTTTTTTTCAATATTTTGTAATTGTTTAGATGTGTGGCTCCACTTTTTTCGGATGTAAAATCAATATGATTAAGTTGTTTTTTTGTCAAATATTTTTATTTTTCAAGTTTATCAAAAATAGAATAATTTAAAAAAATTAAAAATTTTAATTTTTCGATTGCAAAAAAAAAATTGAAAAAAATTTAGAAAAATCCAAAAATTAATATTTTTGATTTTTTTATTATTTGTTTTTACGGGTAAAATATGAAATGCTACACTTAAATGGATGCATTTTATTGACGAAAAACTTAAAAAATACCATTTTTTTAATTTTCAAAATAAATATTTACACCGATTTTTTTTAAGTTTTACTTAAAAGATTTTTAAATTTGCCGTAAAATAAAACAAAATTTGAAAAAACATGTCAATATCTTTATTTTTCGATTTTTTATGATTAAAAATAGGTGGAGCCAGACATCTTAACAATTACCGAATAGTCTGCATTATTAATTATTAAATTAAATTAGTATGAAATAATTTTATACAATTTTGTTTTAATAAAATTAAAATTAAATTTAAAAAAACATAGTATAAAATTTTTTAAAAAATAATTAAAATAATAATTGTATACCATTTAGATTCGATCATTCTACGTCTAAAGTTCTTCCAAAAAACAGACCATTACTGTTTAGTTTCCGGTCCATAGCCATAAACTCATAATTTGTCATCTTACACGCGTCTTTTAAAGCTCCACCATTGTATTTCTTAAGAATTTATTTACACCAATCGATACGAGTATCTTTTTAAGATTTTGTCCAACCTATTTTAGACTAAGTGATCCTGTAGTATTTTATATATGCCGATAGAACTTATGCCTAAGATTGCCTCAATCTCACGGTATCTCACATGATGTTTTCGCATTATTAGTTTTGCACAGCATTACTGTTTTCTGACAACTGATTTTAGACGAACTTCACGTATTTCGTCGCTAAGCGAACGGCAACCACGATAAAATTCGTTTTACCAGCTTTTCACAGTGGCAAAAAATTAAGCTTTATCTCCAAAAGTAAAAGAAACTTGATTGATGCGCTTCCTGGTAATCCACGTCAAAAGTCGTAATAAATCATTGCTCAAAAATTATATATATATATATATATATATATATATATATATATATATATATAATTTTTTTTTTTTTTTTTTTTTTTTTTTTTTTTTTTTTTTTAATAAAAAGGTTCCTGTAAAGTTTTGCTGTTTTGACGTGTCTTAAAAGCCGGTTAAACCCTAAAACTAACCTCGTAATTCAAAACGAGCACACATCTGATATTCACATTATTTAACCCAAATACTCGCATCTTCCTTAACCTTTGACCGTTTCATTATCGTTCCTTTACAATGAATAGTTGCTTAGCTGTTTGGCAAACAGGCCCGTATTTTTATTTTTTAATAATTATTTTTTAAGTGTTCGGGTCGTTCCAGTGTCGCATTGAATTCTAAAATATATTATTTTTAATGCTTTTAGGATATTTTTTTGGGTATTGTAAAAAGTGTGTGTATTGGACTTTGTTTTATATTATTTTTGGACTTTCTAGTTTTGTAAAGTGTTTATTTATTAAAAAGTAAGTAATAGTGTATATAAATAACTATAATTTTATTTGATTTTATTTTCAAATTTTAGATTAATTAATGATTATGGATCACGATTACTGTATTCCCAGTACATCCAAAAGAAGCAGGGAAAAAGATTTTAAATAAATAAATTATATATGTATTTTAAATATTTAACCAAACTACTTTAGCAGGGTTAAAAACCAAGGTCGACCAAGGTTTTGGTTGATTGGTTGATATTAAAACAAAATTAACCACTTTGGCCAATATAGGTATTTTAAAAACCCTTATTTTTGACCTAACAATTTTTTTTTTAAGACACGTACAAGTAGCCATAATTTTTTGCAGAACTGTCTCTCTTCTCAAATACATGGGAAAAAGAGCTCAAGAGATGGTGGAAATGTTTACAAAACTTTGTAGAAGAACATCGCGTTTGAGCCCCTTCAATTTGTTTATAATAATTTATTAACCTTAATACAGGGTGGTCAACAGAGTTTACAACAAAACTTTTTATTTCTCATTTCTCAGAAAATTTTATATTATAAAAGTTTCAGCTAAAGCAAAACCGGGTATAATGTTAATTACGTTTTAGTCTCCCTACAGGGTGCTCAAAAATACAAAAAATACTTTGGAACAACTAAAAATTAGGATGTTTAGGCCGGGTTTATCCAATTTATTGTTTATTCTTAATTATTTATTCCCCTATTCATAATTAAATTTTAAGGCGTGATTGGTTAGTTCAAAATTTAGAACAATTTAATTGATTTGTTAAAGAAAAAAAATATTGATTAAAAAACCTGATCTTTATCAACATTGTTTTTAGAAACAGTAAAGCTTTAGTTTCAGTTCCTTCATGGAAATATGGAATGGCCCCACGAAAATTTTTTATCATGTCGAAGCAAAACACGGGAGAACCTGGAGAAGTGGGAAAACTTTGTGGTTGAAAAATGCTCTTTTAGCTTGGTGAACCGTCAATTATTCCTCCTTGATAACCCTTCCAAGTCGTAGAGTGAGAAATGGCCCACCGTTGGAGAAAAGGAGAAATTCGAATTGGCTGGAAGCAAAGAACATTCCTTTTTCTCCCTTGGATCCATAGACTGTAAGATAATAAAGATACCAAAACCTAGTAAATTGTATGTGGTTGATAATTTAATAAAGAAGCTGGACATGAAGTTATTGTCTACCTCCATACCATTGTCGTTAATGCTATTGAAATGGTATGGAGCGGGCTCGCGTTTATGATTCTCGTACTAATGTGTTTTGGGTTGAAAATATTTTGGAGAATGTTTCCTCAGACCTGTCCAACTATGTTCGATATCAGATAAAATTATAAAAGAGGCGGGAAAAAGAAAATAAAAGTCATTAAGAACCCATCATCATTCATGTTTCTGACGCGATAAAACATGTGATCTGAAGATAATTTTAAAATTCCATGCTATAAAGCGCCCCTTTCTCATACGTTGCAGGAAAATGCATACTAAAAAAGTATACAGGATAGGTTTTTTCCTTATTATTTGAGAAAAAATGCAATTAAAAGTAACTACAAAACAGATGTATTTCACTACTACACTACTTTTTAAATAAAAACAGGTATTTACATCTTGTCACGACCCCGAATTTGTTTAAAATTAAAGTACTAATTATTTTTGGGGGTATATTTTTAAACTATTGACATTCTTGCCAATATGGTGAAGGATCATAAAATTTTGTAAGTGGTATTTTTTTAAAACAGTAAAATATATTTTATTAATAAAATAACTACTAATTTTCCCTTATTTATGTTTAATTACAGAACGCAAAAAGTACTAAAAGATAACCCTTTGTTTCTAGAAATTTGGTAACTTCAAAAGTTATATGCTTAAAAGTTTGCATCCAAATAAAAGCAAAACCAAGGTGTGTATCTTAAGTAAATTAATAATGAGTATGGTAACTTGAAAATATAATAACGCCTAAAAATTAAACAAATCTTAATTAATTAAACATTTTTACAAAGAACATGCTAGGATCTAAAGGCTAAGTATGTATTTATGTTATATTTTATATAGTTTATAAGCTTCATAATAATAGTTGAATCATAAATAAAAAGTTTTTATATATCCTTTTTCAACAGTTTAGGTATATTATATTTTTTTACTAAATACAATACCAATAATATGTTGTCAGGTTATCATGTGTTGAGTATCGTCTCGTGAGTTTAAAACCTTTTTTTTAAAAATTTTTATAAAATAAAACCCGTTTTTTTTTTTTTAATCTAACAATAAATATTTTTGAATTTTGTTCTTAATTTTTAAAACATTTTATGAAAAAATATTCCCAAAAAGACGTCCCTGGCCCAATCTTGAGTTGGCTATAATGTAACAGAAAATGACATGTCTTGTCGGCCATGACTAAAACTTTAGATTGTCCAAATATTTATATATATATATATATATATATATATATATATATATATATATATATATATATATATATATATATATATATATATATATATATTTTTATATATATATATATATATTTTTTTTTTTTTTTTTTTTTTTTTTTTTTTTTTTTTTTTTTTTTTTTTTTATATATATATATTATATATATATATATATATATATATATATATATATATATATATATATATATATATATATTATATATATATATATATATATATATATATATATATATATATATATATACAGGGTGTAAAAAGTATGATGCTCATGATTTTAATGGGCGATAGAGGAGCTCAAAATAAGTTGAAAAAGCCAAGAACATATGAGTCAAAAGTTAATTGTTTTCGAAATATGCCCTTTCAAAGTTTAAGAAAGTTGGCAACGCCGCGCCTGTTTTGTCGAAGCGTCTTAACTTTGAACGTTGTTAGTGAGTTTTTTGCACTGTTTAAACATTCTTTAAGGAGATGTTCATTTACAAATAATAAAAACTATTTCCTGCAATTTATTTTGATATTAAATTTAAGTAAAAAACAATCAATTATTGTTTGGTTTTTCTTTATAATTAAAAAATAATTGTACTTACCATAAGAATAGGCTTAATATCCATTTTAAAAACACAAATTCTTATGCTTTAAACAGCACTTTTTGTTTTGCTTAAAGAATAAGATTTCTCGGTCGCACACATTCCGTTTTCATCACTCTTTGGTACACTTGCAATACGTTTGTCTTGAATTTAAAACATATCGGCATATTTTTTCCGATTCAAAACAAACAAAAATAGCGTGGCCGGATCGGTAAGCTTCTTTGTAGACTGACATTACTCACAAAGGTGGCCCTCTGTTGCCAATTGTTTTTTTAATTTTTAACTGAGAACAATTGTTAAAAAATTATTATATTTTTTTTTATTTGAGACTAAAACATTTTAAAATAAAGTTTATATTTTTATCAAATGAATCTACTGATAAGCGATTAAGACAAAAGTTTCCAGTTGTTACGGTTTACAGAAATAACTGCTTTCAAAGTGCATGACTTTAACATCGTTTAGACAAAAATCTGTCAAGTTTTGACACATATGTCATATAAACTTTTCGACTTATTTTGAGCTCTACTATCGCCCATTAAAATGATGAGCATCATACTTTTTACACCCTGTATATATATAATATATATATATATATATATATATATATATATATATATATATATATATATATATATATATATATATATATAATATATATATATATATATATATATATATATATAATATATATATATATATATATATATATATATATATATATATATATATATATATATATATATATATATATATATATATATATATATATATATATTTATTCTCTAGTAGTAGAAAGTTCCTCCCTTTCAGGAATTGACGGGAAAGTATGTTCATTTTTCTTGCGGAAGTTTAGCCAACGTTTTGCTAAGATATAATCTGTCTGCTTTATTTGAATTGTAATAGTTTTTTTCGTGTTTTGTGCTTAAAAATATCAAAAGCGCCGCCAGGGAGAGATCGTGCTACTTGCTAGTTATGCTGGGTACAAGTAAATATGTTACATGGTAAGCTAGCAAAAAATTGCTTATAGTGGACAACATAGAGAACACAATGTCTTTTTTCAACTTTCTTATAACGGAGTGTAATACCTATTTAATTTAAACCAAATCCAAAGTAATTTAAAAAGTGACTTACTTCGCCCTCGTTGCATCTTAAACATATTGGGTTGTGCAGGCTTCGGTGGCCCTACATCTTCATTTTGTACAGCTGGTGTTCCGCCTGAAGGAATCGACCCTGGTCCAGATGGTGCCACATTCTGATCTGCATTGAACGATGGATAGTTTGTAGTAAGGTTACTATTATAGCTACCACTACTGTAATCCAAACTACTATTTGCGTTATTATAACCCATACCTGGTGGCTGAGCAGTCTGCTGCGGCATTTTCGGCATTATATCCGACATTTTGGGGGGCGGTTTGAAATCGTTCGCTGGATCGTTGGGGTCAGCATCGACGTTTACCCAACGTTTTTTATTCTCATCCCATACAATCTGGTAAAGACAAAGTATATATTAATAATATTGCTTTATTACAATATAAGATTGTACATCTTCTATGGGTCGGTTCATTCTTACCTTCGGATTTTTGTCGTCAGGCAGTTTCATCTGATTCTTAGGCCTCATGGACAACTTACTAAAAATACCGCCAAACCAACCGGTACTCTGTTTGGGCGACTGAGGTTGAGATTTGGCTTGCGGAACGCTAGGTCTTCTTTCCTCTTTTTTTGGCTCGTCTTCAAAAGCACTTTTTCCCTTCGATTCGTTGGGCATAGAAATTTGAGGTGCCGGTTGGCGGTCCTAAAAGCAAAACGAAGAAGGAGAAAAAATTACTCAAGTTGTGCGAACAAAACAAGCAAAAGAAACGTGTGTGGAAATATAAAAAAAAAGTTGAGAAATCTGACCAAATTATAATTAAAATTACTAATTTTTCTCTTATTTATATATATATATATATATATATATATATATATATATATATATATATATATATATATATATATATATATATACACCGTGTTCAAAATTAAGTCGGCACTATTGCTAACTTTTTTATTATAAGAGATACAAGTTAGGTTAAATTTGCAAAGTTGTGTACATTTTTACGCTGATTACAATGGCGATAATAGAAAAACAAATGAACATCAGATTTACGACTTATTCACAAAAATATGGTTTTTTTAAATGCAACACCCTGTATTTGTTACGTTAATTCGATAGAGAATGTAATTTTCTATACAATTAGTTATTAACATTTTTTTCTAAGATGATAAATAGCAGAGTTATTTCAATTTAAATGCATTTTCCGTAACTGGACGCAGGCAGCCATGGAATTTTTAAAATCGCATTCTTTGTACAAATTATATCGTAGTACGCTATGACAGAAACTAAATTTAAATATAGTCCGCCATAAAGGATATAATTTGTCAAACCTTCTAATTACTTGGGTAAATAATAAACATCGTAGTTTCAGTTTTTTAAAATAATAACACAACTAAGTAACATTAATAAAATACATAATGCTAATAATAGCTATATTGGCATCATGGCATCATCCAAAAAATCCTCCAACACATTTCTTAGTAAATTCAGATATTGTTTGCTGTTAAAGATCTTTTATAAACCACAGGTCCAACAATTTTTGATCCAATGAGGCAGCATCATACCTTTAAGCAAAAACATCTTTGTAGATTGAAAGGATGATGGCACAGGAGATTGCAATGCTCCAATAATGTTGGTTCTTTCGGTTAAACATGCCTATTACTAAAATCAGTATCATTGCTTCAAAGAATTATTCGTAAAAAGTTTGGATTTTCTATAGCATTTACAAACCATAGCAAAAGTTTATACGCCTTTTGTAATCACCTGGCAACAAAAGTTTGTGTGGGTCTGTATTTGTGGGGTACATAATTATGTTTTTTTTTTACTTTTACGCTTACGAAACACTTTTGTTTGATTGAAAATTTCGATAAAGGAGTTTAAAAATATTTTATGTTTGGCATATTTCTTTCTGGAAATTGTTTCACTCTAAAGCCTGATGCCATTTTTTTTGGCAAATTATTATTTCATATCAAACTTCTCCAAATGACAACATTTTAAACAACAGTAGCATACATAAGCTGGTTGTCACTAAAACATCATGGCGGATACACATGTTATCTTTTGTTTTTTTCTATTTTTGTCATAGCATACTACGATAATTTGTACAAAAAATGCGATTTTAAGAATTTCATAGCTGCCTGCGTCCAGTTATGGAAAAATACGTTTAAATTGAAATAACTTCGCTATTTCTCATTTTAGGAAAAAAATGTAAATAACTAATTATATAGAAAATTACATTCTCTTTCGAATAAACGTATACAAAGAAAGATTTAAAAATATGACTAAAATTTTTTTAACATCATTCTGAACGAGTAACTGTCTTTATAAATTATTAATATTATTATTTAAATTGACAATAAAAATAATTAAACGATGAGCTACGCACATAGTAGCATAGAAGAGCGAGAAATGTTAAGCGTCCCGCAAGGTATATAACACCCATATAGAGGAGTCACTAATTTTTTTTTCAATAAAATTAAGTTTCAATTTTATTCTGGTTAAAGTTTTAAGTGGATCGGAATGGGTACAGTTATTGAACCAAAAAAATTAAATAAAATATTCGTGCCATCAGGTTTTCCCCATTGCCTCGAGGCACATGTGATTTAGTTTGTTTTATTCAATGAATAGAACATTTTGAATTCATTTTAAGATGGTTCGGTGCTGGTTTATTTACTTGTACCAAAAAAATATTGTTATTAGCGAAATTTTTAATTGCCAAAATCACTTTTTTGTTTATAGGAGATATCTTTATTAAATATTTTATTAAAAATGTGTATATAACCTTTTTTATAGAGCTTACTAAAATGCATATTTTTTGTTTAATACATTTTTTCGGAACTCGTTTAGTTTTTGAGATATTTTTGTTTTATTTTAAATTTAAATCGTTAGTATCTCAAAAACTAAAAGGGCTACTATACTAAAAATGTTATATAAACAAAACCGACGTAGTTTTATTAGACCATTAATTTTGATTACATACCTTTTTTTTAAATCAACGGTTTTCGAGTTATATTGAAAAACCGATTTTTCACGATTTTTTTTTAAAGTAAAAAAAATGCAATTTATACCCGCTGAGCTGAGGCAGCAGTGTGACTTTGAATTGACTATAGTTCATAGTAATAAAAAAAATGTTTTTTTAGACATTGTTCTATAACTTATTTCCCCGTAAACTTTGGTCTAAACAATTTGGCATAAAAGCCTATTTTATTACCTTTTAATCCGTGTCTGGTTAAAGTAAATACAATTAACAGTAACCGAGATATGACATTTTAAAGCTGAGAAAGTAGTCCATATCTCAGAATATGTTGTATAGAATGAAATAAAACAATGTCTTTCACCACATACGTTGTTTTACTAGTCATAGCCCTCTAGGAAGAGAGGGACATGTTTCTACCAGAGATGGTTATCATCAGTCTAAGTACAACATAACATAACATACAGGTGTGGAAAGTTCAAAACCGAACATGGACGTTTGGCAAGTAGAACAAAGAAAACAAATTAACCACTAAAACAGAGATCGAATTTAAACTAGGACATACGCGCCAAAATAGCTTAAACAGCGTACGCTCGACGAAGGTTGACTTATGATAAGGGGTAATAAATATGCAGGTGGCAGCGAGCGGTCGTATGCCTCGAATCGCCGGTCTTCGCTGTTCGAAACAGCGCTTGATACAAGCATCGACACATTGCGAAGCTTTGTCTCACTTTTCTCACACCGTTAAAGGGGTTATCTGTTTCTGTTTGATCCATTACACTTTATCCCTATGTTCGGTTTTGGATTTTTCACACCTGTATAAGAAAGATGTACAAAAGGCCAACTATTACAAGAAAAATTGACAAATTACAATTCTTTCTTTGATTTTTAGGGTAAAATAAAATTTAATTTTGTCATTTTTTCTTTTAACAGTTGGCCTTTTCTAGATTGCTAAACTGAGTTCTCACTGTCAAATATTTTAAACGTTTTTTGGTCAAATTTCTCAAACTACAAGGAAATGAAAGAAGGATTAGTTAAAAACACAGCAAGCGTAAAATCTACATCTACTATTCTAGCACCATCTAGTAAATAATAAATATGGTTAGATAAAAACGGGCAATACATATTTGTTTTATCACTTTATTTATAACAATAAACATAGAAGCTTCGAAAAGTACATGCTTAAAAATAATTCCAAAATATATACGATATCCCTTACAAATTTCAGAGTCCTTGCATTAAAATAACTCTATATGGCGTGTTAAAAAAAGATGCGATATTTAAGCAGGTTATTTTATTAAAAACAGTCCCTATAAACATCTTTTAACCGATTTTTTTTTGAAATTCTGTACCATTGTCTGTAGTAATAGGGGCCTTAACTAGATTAATATTGTTACACTCTATTTTTGAACCGAAAAAACAAACCAATTATAAAAAACTGTATAATAAACTAGGTAACAAAATAAGAACTTTAAATTAGCGAAAAATATAATTTTTTTACTTACATTAATAAATAGTCCAGTAAATGAAGGGACAAAGCTGTAAATTAATCTGTATAGTTTTTCCTTGTGGCGCAAATCTTAGGTCTTCGGGGATGCTTTTGAGCGAAAAAAAGTTTATCAACATTAACAGGTGAGAAGGGGCTGAGAATAGCCCCTCGAGGCCCGAAAAATAGATTTACCGCTAATATCTGCCAATAGATGCGAATTGGAGAATTTTTGTTTAGACAAAAAAAATGAAGATCGCCTGGTAATTTACAAAAATGGTACTTATATTTTTTTGCAAAAAATCGATAGTTTTCGAGATAACGGTACCCAAAAGTCCTCTTATTTCAGCTGCTGCTCTACCGCTAGAATGTCGCTATCTTCATGGAATCACTTATAAGCGGGCGGACGATTTGTTCCCTTTTTCGGGCAATAATGTACATTTTTTAATCATTCAAAGTTCATCGGAATGGGAAAACCCGTACCTATCATTGCATATGTGTTTGGACCATTCTGATTTTTCTAGAATATTAAAAAAAGCGGTCAAAGTTCTTTTTTTCACAATATTTTGAGAGTATCTAATTACTTTATTGATATTTTTTAAAAACATGGTTTGTTATTAACATTTCTTTTTTATACTGAGACCTTAGCAAGTTTTCAATGATCCCAGAAATTTTTCTTCACCATCTTTCTTGCGTCTTGATAAAAAATTGTTTTGCCCATCTGCAATTTTTAGTCGTTTCCGGAGTTCTAGATAATCTGTATGTTATGGATTTTTCGACGGCCGTTTTTGCAAAAAATATTGGTGTTGCGAAAAAAATGGTAAGGACCATCTTTTTAGATTTAGAAGTGATCTTCATTTTTTGTCGGAACGAAAATTCTCTAATTCACATATTTTGGCAGATATTCGCGGGAAACTCATTTTTGGGTCTTTGGAAGGCCATTTTTAGCGGGTTCCCACGTCGGAATCGTGATAAACTTTTTCTCGCTCGAAAGCATCCGCGCCACAAATGAAAACTGTACAGATTAACAGCTTTGGGCAGTGCCGTATCTAGGTATGGCCGCGCCCTTGGCGGGGCTTAATATTTGCGCCCCTTCACACACCGGGGGATTTGGGGATTATGGAATACCCTTCAACGAAAACGGGGAGATCTGAGGTTTTCCCCAGGAAATTTAACAAAATTAATGTGCAAAGTTGTAGATCTAAAGTTTTTTGATCCGAGGATTTCGTTTCTTTAAAATACCAATTTTGTGATGGAATTTGTGTCAAATTCTATATTTTTTTATATGGAAATGTCAGCCTACTATTTGAAATAGACACAATTTACATAAAACAACTGTTTGTATCTGGTTTAAAGAATTGGAATATAAATTAACTATACATTCCTATTTGAGGATGATTAAACTTAGAATAAATGTTCTCAACAATAAAATAATAGTTACAAAAATACTGTGCTTAGCAGGCCCACTAAAACGTAACGTTAATACTTGAATAAATTAAATAATAGGCAACAAAATATTTAATTAAAAACTTGTATTACATGTATTTACAGAAACTATTTAAAATCTTTGCTATGCAAACATGTAAAAAAGATTTTAAAATATACAGGGTGTTTCAAATTCGACTGTCACCATTGGGCTACCGGAAACGGTAAGAAACGAGAAAGTTTAAATTCGGGCAAAATTGCGTATTAATAAAAAAATCCAGGGCCGTATTTAAAAAAAAAGTAATAATGTTGTAGATGGTTTTTTTTTATCTTTGTCACAACTCACGAAGGATTTGCATATACATATATACTATATTAGACATATACATATATACTCCTAAATACCAGAGTACCGTGAGTGCCGGGTTTTCCGATGTTTAACCCATCTTTTATGCCCCAGTTCCGTCAACGCTGCCCAAGCACTGAAACATGCAATATTGCATTTCACAGCACCTTTTAGACAACGCGGTAGTGCCACCACGGACGTTATTTTAAATAACTACTACCTAAATATGTCTGCCCGGCGGGGCTGGGATTCGAACCCGGATCGCCGGCGCGGCGAGCCGAGGCTCTGACCACTACGCTACCGGACAGACGAAAACGAAACGTCGTAAAAAAGTTTTGTCTTCACCAATACATAAGGCGCAAAAAGTTCCGATAGGAATGTATTTTTAGATTTTTTTTACCTTTTAAAATAAGCTCGTAAAAAAATAAAAAGAAAAATTGGACATTTTAGTTATTTTGCCAAATTTCCAAAATTACAACAGATAACTCAAATTTTTTAACAGTGTATTATTGGGCTTCCCTATAGGCAAATTTGTCCCAATTTTAACTTCCCTGTATCTCTTACCGTTTCTGAGGTCCCCATGGTGAAAGTCGAATTTAAAACATATATATTAGCTAAACGAATAATTCATTGATTTTTACTGAAACTACCAGAAAAATACATTATAAGTTTGGAACTAGAGCTGCCCCCAATGTATAAAATACCAATTTATCTGCAGCTTAAATATTAAAAAAATTTAAGCAGTTATATTCTCACTATAGGTATCTGGATAAATTAATATTTTATTATTAATTCATACATTTTTTCAGTCTTAATAATATATTGAAAATAATTAAATTAAGTATCTAAGTTAAAAATTTGCTATAAAACTGTTCTGTTGTAATTTATTTATTTAATTAATTTTGTTAATAAAAAATATTAATATAACAACGATACTGACAACTGATGAAAACATGTTTTCATGGTCGATTTTGCGCCCCCCAGGTAGCTGCGCCCTTGGCGGGCGCCCATCTCGCCACCGCCTAGATACGGCCCTGGCTTTGGGTACTTTTAAGTCTTCAGTTACTGGACTATAAATTACACTTCTCTAAGGCCATGTTTTACGGGGGAGCACTTTTTTGACCAAATTCGCGTCGTATTCCTATTTTTATCTGATCGTAGTAACACTGATGACCCTGTTTCTGTTGGTCCATGTATTTATATTAAATTGTTTTGTTGAGTAAGCGGTTAAGCTTAATCAGTGATTCGATTTAGTTAATATTATTTATTAAATAATAATTCTGATCAGCAATTGTGTATGTGAGGTAATAGATTAAATATTGGAAATAAAAAAAATGGTTTTTTGGTTATTTGGGTCTTTTAAAGATTTTTAGAAATGCTTATACATTCTGTACTGTTGCCAATATTATTAAATTCAATAGCATCATGGAGGGGGAGGGGCATCTGAACTGAAGATAACCACTTTTTAACAGTTTAGGATTTTTTTAAGAAAATAGTAATATTTATCGTTAAATATTTCTTTGTGTCTTGTGTTTAGCAAACATTTCTGAAAACTTTAAAATTAAAAAATTTGTATTTTTAGTCGCTTTATCGCATAGAAAAAAAAATATCGAAATTAAATTTAAACCGGTGACTGACGCCAATGGACTTAATAATTTTAATCTAGTTGGGAACCCTCTATTACTACAAACAACGCTACCAAATTTCAAAAAAGAATCGGTTGACTTATTTTTCAAAAACCGTTATTGACAAAAAAAAATAACATTTTGTATTTTGGATACAATACTTTTGAAGACCTATGTAAATAGGAACATTTTTTTCATACAGGGTGATTCATGAGGAAATGTCAATACTGCAGGTACGTAGTCAGGGTCCGAAAATAAACATAAAAGTCTATACCAATATGGGTCCACAAGGCCTTCGTTTCCGAGATACAGGGTGTTCACCACAGAGCGGACATGTGCTTAAAAGTAAATGGTGGAATTTTTAAAAATTATAAAATCTAGCTTATGTTTTGCCGAACATAATACATATTGTTTAATTATACACTTTGTTTGTTTTTTTTTTATTTTGCTATAATAAAATCAGATGCGTCGTAATTTTTTTAAATTCAAATATCTCGAAAACGGTTGCTCATATCAACTTTTAACAAGTATACCTTTTTGACGTAATAATGACAAAACAATGATTTAATTCACTTAAAAATGTAATACAGGGCCGTACTAAAAAGTTGTGATTGTTCAAAATAGTAAAAAAACATGTAGGTGGCTTCCCTACAAGTAAGAGCCGTAATAAGATTAGATTAAAATGCGTCATACTAAAAAACCCCCAAATACCAATTTTTACTCCAATATTTACATTACCATAGATTTTATTTAAAAAATAAAAAAAATAAATAAAAATTTTAACACCCTGTATTTTAAAAACGAAGGTCTTGCGGACCCATATTTGTATGGGCTTTTATGTATGTATGTATTTTTGGACCCTGACTACGTACCTGAAGTATTAACATTTCCTCATGAATAACCTTGTATAATGATCTGGGAAATCACCCACTTAAATATTGTGGCGTCTTTTTTAAACACCCTGTATACTTGTGAGGAGCTACCATTTAAGTATTCTAAACAGTCAGTCCATTTTTTATAGTTAGCAGATATGTAACAAATTACTAACAATTTTGTTGATGGTTTTTTAAATAAAAATAAATCCATAAATATATGTATATATATATATATATATATATATATATATATATATATATATATATATATATATATATATATATATATATATATATATATTAATAAGTTTTTCAACTATTTCGATGGTGTATGTAAGTAAAGCACATATTACCTTGTTGTCTTCAATGACCAAGCTCAGCCCTCTCATCAAATTTTTTTTACTTTTTAGTACGTGTGGTAAGGATTTTTACGTTTAATAAAGTTAGGTAAAATCAAAACTGACAAAAGATTTGTCTTGCTAAGTGGTACGGTACGCCTAGAAAAAAAGGTTGAAAAGCGTTGCTATAGAGTTTTTTTTTCTTCACAAAAACTACTTCTGTTTCATTATACATTTAAATATTTATCTTTCTTATAGACCTTTTACAAGGTTCATACAAGCCAATAAGTTAAATTTTAAAATGCAAGGGCTTTACAGTAATTAATTTTTACATATAATCATAACATAATTATACATTTATCACTACACAACACTTATATCTTATTAGATTTTTTTATTGAATATGGATGTTTAACAGATTATTTAACAATAACAACTTGCTTATTTTTTAAAATTTAAATATATCTGTATTAAACAGGTTTTGTATTACTAAGAAAACTATAAAGCATATATCTATATCTAGGGCAGTACATTTAACAATTCTGCATTTTCTAACAAAAAGAAATTTTGGACAACTGAAGGTAAAATATTGGTTATTTTGTCTCGTTGCCACTATACTAACGGTCATGTGACGAACTTGTTAAATTTAACAACGAATTTAACAATGGGTAAATTATCAAAGGAAGAAAAATAAAAATTCTTGGCAACAGAGCATAACTTAAATGTTAACAATTTCTCAAAAAATAATTAGCTTGTACAGAATTTAAAATAAATAGGTTTGGCACTCTAACAAATTAATTTTATATATTTTCCACAAAAAACAAGCAATAGGATATATAGCTCAAGTTACCAATACTGCAGAACTATTTTAATTTTTTTTTGTAAATAAGTTCTTTAATATAATTCATGCTTATTATATTTTATTGAATATTTCACTCATGTATAAATTTTCCCATAAGACACGTTAAAAATCAAAAAATTTCAGCGGCAATTTCACGTTACCTAGACAACTACAAACACAAAACATTCGAACCTGTTTGTTTGTATTGCCAATTAGAAACGTCAAAATCAGTCAAAATGAGTCGAATTGGTCATGTACGCGATGAAGAAATAGATAACGTAATTAAAAAAACGATTTCAATTATAGTTTTAATTATGTTGCATGAAATTGAAAATTGTATGACAGAACAAAACATTTTAATAGTATAATACTGTCATATTTCTTTATTCTAGAAATATTCTTCCTAAATACTGCACGTGCATAAAAATTAACCTGTAAAATGCAATTATAAAGGTTAATACAAGTTTAGAGCTTATTACCTCTCATTCCGAGGTAAAATTCCTAATGTGCTTGGGTTAGTATGTTTACGGAAAGTTTTCTGGTTAAAAAAGATGTCTATTGTAAAAGTTTGTCACCGCTCTTCCAATGGAGACCAAACATTATTTTTAAAAGATGGTGTTTAATGTTCAATACGTTCCGGTAGTACTTTTTTGTTACAAAGTGCAGAACTTGTATATATGACAGATTTTATCGAAGCAGAAGGTTATTCTATTTATTGCAGTATAGAAGGACTAATAAAAGAAATCTACGAATCGAAAAAAAATTAGAACGACGGAGGCAAAAACAACTGAACAACAACGTATCACATTGGTCCAAAAAGTCAGTAACCATGATTGCAAACGCAATTGACCCAAAGACTTTTTCTTTCTTGTCCTTGCAGCTGTGAGTAATTTACAACACTTCTTTTTATAGTTATTTGAAAAGTTTTACTTCCTATTACATATTATTAAAATAAAATTGTAATATACCTGGTGGTGTAAAAATTTTGTCTAAAAAACTTGATTTCACTGGAACTCTTTGGGAGCCAATAGCTCCGAAGAGAAGGCCTATACGAAAAAAGTTTATATGAACTTGTAGTATTCTTTTCACGTGTTTTTTATATTCGGCAGATTTTCCACATTTTCCGAACACCCTGTATAAGGAAACAATGGCGGGTCGAAACGTATAGAACCGAATAAGGATTATAATAAAATTCATTAGCTTAAAACCTTAATCCTTCTACATGCATACATTTTATGTGTTGTGTGATATGGACACTTGCACCATATAATCTGTACAAACTATAAACCACTACTCTTATTCTTGCTAATATAAGATTGCTAAGTAGTGTTGGGATTATCATAAGCCTTTTCCATATTTCCACTAACTCAGGCAGCACGTATTTATTTATCTGATTAAATTAGTTTATTGTGGTAAATCCTATACAATAAATTAAGGCTTAAATAAACATTCTTAATTTTTTATTATAACTCCTATTTTCGCCATAATACATGCCACTTAATGTTTTATATAATATAAAATTAAATATAGGAAATTGGCTTACACAATAAATAAAAATATCTAAAAAAAAGCTACAAATAAAGATTTTAAAAAATTTAAAAAAGAACTGTTTTTCTGTATTGCCTATCAATGGCTCGACACTCTGTAACAAACATCTAAAGCAAGCAAGCAATCAGTTCCAAAATATTTTAAAGTGAGCGGCACTATATCAGCTATCAAAAATATATGCAAATAGTCCACGAGAAAAAAATTTTGGAGACTTCTGCTCTACATTATGCCCTAATTATGTTGGAAATATTTAAAAAACAAATAAAATAAAACCACAATTTAAAAATATAATAAAAAATATAGGTAAAAATTAGCTTTTTATGAGCAAACATCTTCCTATTGATCAATAATGCACAAAAGCACCTATTTTGCACGTTTCTATACATTTCATTGTCGATAAATTGCATTTTAAGACAAATTGCAACAAAGAGTTTTCTCCAGCGCAACATTAGGTAAGATATTACAGAGGGTGACATTTAGCGGTATTGAAATTACAAATATGCCGTAAATAGAAAAAAAAACTAAACCAACATTTCTATAAATTGAATTGTCCTTCAATGTTTATATTTTCGAATTATACAGTTGTGATAAATTTAAGTTCTGATTCATCTAAAATCTAAAAAGGAGCAATTTGAGTTTCAGAAAAATAACCAAAAATGTATTATTACTCCAGTAAGATAATATTTAAAATATAAGCACTATTATTGTCCTTTATAATTAAATATATACTAATTTAAATATTTTAATCGGTTAAAAATGAACTAACTACAACTCTACAGCAAAAGTGATATCTAAACAACAAAATATTATAACAGATAAAAAACTTACGATTAATTCAGATCTATCAAGCTATTAAAAAAACCTAATTTAATTATTTGAATAATTAAATTTGTGTTAGTAGCCTATTTGACAAAAAGTAGAATTTTATTTAAAAAATACCAATTTTTAGTAAGATTAAATGTAAAAATACCGTAACTATTCACAACCATTTGCTTTGTAAAATTATTTTTTAGAATATACGTATTTTATTATTACAACTATATAATTCGAAAAACGTATAACGAAATTTATTATTCATAATAAAACTCAACTTTTTAGTTGTAACGGTTTATATATTGCACAAGGTCATCCAATGAGGACTGAAAAGGGTCATATTTATAGCTTTTCTCGTATACAAAAAAATTGATATAGCCACAAATTACCAATTGCTTATGTAAACGACGAGAAAGTTTCCAGCCTAAGTAAAAAACGCAAAATATGGGTTAAAAATTATTTTTATTTTTCTCCGTAGTAGCTCTGTGTAGCTCAATAAATTTATTCCATCGGTGTTGAAGAGCCTTTATGCCATAGCTGTAGGCTGATTTGTCTAGTTTTTCAAAATCAGCAATCACGTCCAAATCCGATGGAGGTAAATCTAGTGAACAAGGTGCATAAGAAACCAGTTCGAAGCCTAACTTATGATTTTTTTTCACGACAATTAACGATTTGTGGCAGATGTATTGTCCTGGTGGAACAGAATTTTCTTTTTTGCTAAACCGGGACGTTACTCTTGAATATTTTGGTATAACTAGTCTAGTAAGTTGGCGTAATACTCAGAATGTATTGTTTTTCCTTTATCAAGATAGTCTATAAAAATAATGCCTTTGGCATCCCAAAAATTTCTTGCAATAACCTTTCCTGCCGATGGAATTGCCTTTGCCTTCTTCGAAATCGGTTCGCCCCTTGCTGCCCACTCTTTTGATTGTTGTTCTGTGTCAGTTGGAGAACGCTTAAACAGCAACTTTAAAAGAAACTGTACAGAAAGTTTGCTCTTTCGATATGCCCACATCCTCAGCTATCTCATCCAACTTCAGCCGGCAATCATTCAAAACGATTCTATAAAGTCTCTACACAATTTCTTCAGAAGTTGCATTTTTTGGCCTGTCGGAGCGCGGGGTGCTGGTGCGTTAAGTCTACAACCCAAGTTTTAACGATGGAATATGAAGGTGCTGACTCACCTAAAGTAGCATCTAACTCTTTAACTTCTATAGGAGGTAAAGCTTTAATATGAAAATATTTTATAACTGCACGTATCTCAATTTTTTCCATGCTTGACAAAATCTTAAACATTATAACTCCAAACAACTATAAAATACACTTAAAACGATCTTTCCAAACTTTGAAGATAAACTAGCAAAGCAAAAAGCTATTTAAAAATGCAGTCATATAACAGCAACTCGCGCCCTCTATGGGTTAGGCTGGAAACTTTTCATCCCATCCTCGTAAACTAATTCTGTTGGAACTAAAAATACAAACGATATTTTTTTACTGAAACGTGTCGAAAAAAAGACGCTTTCAGAAACAAACTCGTAAAAAGAACACTAAAACAGAATAAGAACGAAAACAAAAGAGATATAACATAAAATTAATATTTTCTTAATGGGTCACTAACTTCATAAAAAAAATGTAAAAAATTCTCTAAAGGTGGGTGGTAGCTGACTACAAGCTCCGTAACACTAGCTTGTTGCATAAAAAAATAATCTAACCGAAGATAATTATAGTTTTTACTATAGACGCACAAAACAATGATACATTTTTGGTAATAGGTTTGGACGCTCGCTTACTCGAGCGGGCGTGCATCGAGAGAAAATAATACCACACGCTGCTATGTAAATGAACACTGTTGTCAAAGCTGTGCAGAAAAGATTTTTAGAGAAGCCGTCGAAGTCAGAATAGAGGATATAATTGCTAATGGAATAGTCATCAACAATCTAAAATATGCGAATGACACGGTCTTACTAACTAGCAACAGATAAAGATGATTTACAGGCACTCTTAGCAGCGATTACACACTATAGCCGAGAAATGGGTATACGATTAAATATAAAAAAGGTAGGGGTAGGTTTAAAGTGAGTGGACTTTTTACGCTCTCCACTGCGACCGCTCGGTCTATCCTGGCTCACACCTTTTTATATTTTTCCCAATAGGATCGGACTACTAATGAATCCGATACCAGATTGGGAGAGAGAGTTCTTACATCTCCTCTTACTCGTTTCGCTACCAGACACGATCACAATGTGTTTTGATGTGTTCTGGCGTCCCTGTCTCCTGGAGAGTATGACGAGCAGACGATTAGATCTGTCATGTCCTCCTCTCCCGGTCTAGTGACGTGGGTAGCTACCAGTTCCTTGTTACAGGAACCAGATGTTCTTTCTGAGGCCGCATCTCCGGCCTTACCCTATGAAAACGGTCCTCGCTTTCTGTTTAAACCAGGGAACCCTTTTTCCTATAAAGTCGGTTCTGTCCGCCTTCTGTTTGGATTCAGGGAACCCTTTCTAAGCACCTGTTTGTTCGGGATGGATTGGTCTTTCCCCGTGAAGCAGACGCCGGTGACTTCAGGGGCACCTTTCGAAACGGATTCACCCGTTTCGGTCGGCGCACCTTTGTCTGCTTGTGACCTTGAGTGGCACCTCTCGAAATATAAAGAAGATCAAATGGATAGTTGTCAGCAAAAACTAAAACATAGCCGACAACTTAACAAATATCAGCAAAAATAGAGAAATAGTGGAAAAAGTATAAAAATACAAATATCTAAGCTGCTAGGAGAATGAAAAATGGGACTTATCTCAAGAAATTAAAACCAGAATAGAACAGGCCCGAACATCTTTTAAGAACATGCAAAAAGTGCTTACCAACAGAGCTCTAAGAATTCCCTTAAGAATACGCCTATTACGTTACTATGTATTTAGCATATTGTTCTATGGAATGAAAGCATGGACCCTCACTGAAACAATGTGCAAGAGGATTAAGGCTTTCGAAATGTGGACTTACCGAAGAATGCTGAGGATATCGTGGATGGACAGGGTGACGAATGAAGCGATTCTACAGCGGCAGCGTATGAATAAACAAAAAGAGGTACTTAATACCATAAAAAGAAGAAAGCTGGAGTACTTTGCCCACGTAATAATAAATCTGAAATATGAATTGATTCACATTATTATTAAAGGAAAAATAAAAGGAAAGCCAGGACCGTCGCCGAAGAACATCTTGGCTTAAGAATCTTCGTCAATGGTATTGAGTAAACACCACGACACTCTTTAGGTCGGCTGTGGACAAAGTGAAGTAAACGACTGATCGCCAATGTTCTAGGAGGACACGGCACTTAAAGAAGAAGAAGTCAAAGATATAACAATGGTAACAGTAATTAAGAAATAGACCAAATTCGTTGTAATAATAATGATTTTTTTTTGGTGTATAATAATGAAATTTTAATTATGTAAATTTTTACTTTGGAGAATTTAAATGTGATTAAAAAATATATTAGTTGATGGGACACACGATGTTAAATATGATTTTAAGTTTTTAAAAATTATATTTTTTATTTTATGTCATCAAGACATAACATATGCAGAAATGCTGAATATACAACAAAAATTTCATATTTTTTTATTTTTCGAACGATTCGATTGATTCTTTTTTACAATTTAACAACACATTTATGACTAGTTTTCTAGAATTAAATAACTTTTAATCTTATTTGATGTCTCGCATATTGTGTTGCTGTTTCTGCGTTGTGTTTTCTGCTGTATATTCTTGAAGACGTTTTTTAGGAGCGATTATTGAAATGTCTAGAAATATTTGTCAATGGTATAATTTCTTCCTAATTAAATTTACTGAACTGGCCTTTAACAAAGTGTTCATGCTTTTCATAACATTTTTTGTCAAATTCGGGAGCGATACGTTTAATTTTAAACAAACATACAAAGTAAAAATTTACATAATTAAAATCTAAATATAAAAATAAATTAATATCATTATTACAATGAATCTGGTCTATTTGCCATAGAAATAATTCCTGATTACTGTTATTATTGTTATAGCATCGGCAACAGTGTTCGTTTATTTAGTAACGTGTGAACGCATTTTCTCTCGATGGACGCCCGCTCGAGTAAGCGAGCGCCCAAACTTATTACCAAACATTTAGCACTGTTTTGTGCATCTATAGTGAAAACTATAAGGGTCTTTGGTATAACTCTAACAAATACTAAGTTTACATTAAGAGATTCTCGTTTACATTAGGAATATTGAGATTACAAACATCGTTTACGTATATATCACTTATTATTTCATAATAATCACTTAAAGATTTAAATGGGCTGATCAATATCAAACGTTTTGGGAGGACCGTACTCCCTAAACCTCGGAGCGGGAGTAACGTAAGACTTCTTTTCTGCCTTTTTTGTGTCTTGAGTACTTTTAACGGCAGGTCCGATAGGGCAATCAATCGGATAGGTTCCCCCGAAAATGAGCGGTTTATATATAACTTTCTCAGATACCCCTGCGTTTTTATGAAACAGGGAGTTCTTAATATTCGTAAAAATACTTTTATTTGCGGTGTTCTTCTTCGACCAAGCATCTATAGTATCAGGTATTATGTCGAGCTTCAATCTCGAATTTCTCGAGGCTTTCAAACTCGAGTTAAAATCCTCTGCTGATATAAAAACCTTATTTTTGTGATCGAGATATTTCACTGTTGTATTTTTAAATTCGGGAATATCCAAGGACTTGTATTTCAGCAGCTTCCTTTTGCGTTCTGGAAATTTCACTTCAAAAGTGTTATAGTTTTCATTCGAAACTATTTTAGCATTATCCTTCTTCAACAACAGTAGTTTTTCCTCCGAAACGGACTTGTTACTTCTACTTTTTCTCGAATAAGCCTCGGATTCAGCATCGTCGGAACTATCTCTGGAAGGCGTCCTTTCGAAGAACCCCGTGCTAGTATGATTATAAAGCGGCGTGGATAAGTTAGTTTTTTCTGCATTAATAGGTTGCATCTCTAAGGATTCGCCATGCAATAGAATAGAAGATATTGTAAGTGAGCGAGTAGTACTGTTGCTGGGACTCTTTAGGCTCCGATTCGGAGCCGTACGCTTGCGCAAAGAGACGGCAGTGGATGGTAAGGCATAGGCAGATGAGTATAGAGTTTTACTTACTTCAGCTGGTTCTTTTTCTACCTCCTGCTGCGTCCAAGACGGCACCACGGAAAATAATTAAATTAGAAACGGATAGGTAAAGCGTAATAAAATAACCTCACATTTAAATAGTGTTTAAAATAATAAAAATATATTTATATTTTTTCCAATCAATACAAAAATATTTTTTATTTTAATAATAAAGATGATTCAATAAAAGGTCGCAATATTTTATATAGTTATTCGAAAAATCCATAGATTCGATTACCACCTGTAACACATCCTAAACAGAAGCTGAAGCCTAAGTACTAATGTACCGTGGGTGTCTGAAGTATGTTAATAGGGAGTTTGTTAAAAGGAGACTTACATTTTTGGAGACTTTGAGGAGAAGGAAACACTTTGGCGTTTTCATAGTCTGGACCCTCTGGGGATAAAGAAACGAACAAAGTGGAAAGTTGGGGGTCTCTCAAGTTGGACTGTAAAAGAATGCATAAAAGTGGCACTACGTATTGCTCAGTTGGGAACTGCCAGAGAAGGAATTACACTGGCCAACTCCTCGGAGCAAAAGCGTGAAATGCCTATAAAAGAGTGACAGATCCACTACAGCCCATCGGTGGTCAAGAGAAGAAAACCTTCCTGTAAGCGTGGGATTATTGATAAGACGAACAGCTCTTCTTTGCATGGAGTCCAGAATGCTAAGTGTTGTAGGAGACGCCATTCCCCAAACATGAGAGCAATATTCTAAGGAGGGTCTGATCTGGGATACATACAGAGAATATAGATTAGAAAGAGAGACATACTCTCTGGCTCGAAAAAGTAATCCAAGCTTTTTTGAAGCTGCTGAGGCTATGGATGTAACGTGTTTGTGCAAGTTAAGGTTATTTTTAAAAGTAACACCAATAACATTAAATAATTCTTGTTCTGCAGAACTTAGCCGCTCATATGCAACGGATCACATTGGCAGAGTTTTTTCGTGACGGCGAACATGAGTGCGTTTTGGAGGAATTAAACTAGACAAGATTTTTTGCGCCCCAATGCAAGATTAGTTTAAGATCTTGTGAAAGAGATATCTGCATTGACCTAGGCTTGTTTTCCAAATCAGGCTTATTGGCTGACTTGAGAAATTAAATATTAAAGTGTAGGGTACAAAACTATAAATAGGATTATTTGTGGAAGAAAGAAGAGAAGATTGTTAGATTGTATTATGGGCTATATATAAGGAGTAACAAGGAAGAAATTTAAGTGCTATTACATTTAAACTTGCGTATAATATACAGTTGTGGACAAAATAATAGCAGTGGTCAAATAAAATTAACATAATCTATTGAAGTTGATAAGAAATTCCCTTCTGGTTAAAAATAAATGTATACTTTTTTTGCTTATCATGTTTACTTAGTATCCTATTGAAATGACAAGACTAAAACAAATATACAAAATGTTTTACTTTTTTGTAAAAAATGCCAACTTAAAGTCGGTCAAAATAATAGCAGTATTCGTTCAGTGTTAAGGTGTTACACTTGCAAAAGATTTTTCCTTTTAAAAGATCATTTAGAATAATCTAGCATCTTTTTAAATTATTATTTGTAATTTACAGTAATAAATAAAGTTTTGCATTACCATATTATGGGAAGAAAAAAGCATTGTACTTCTGAAAAACGCGAGTTAATAAAAAAATTGCGGAGAGAAGGAAAATCATATTCGCAGATTGAAAATATTATGGGATGCTCAGCTAAGATGGTAGCAAACGCTTTAAAGTGACAGCCAGTGCCTGAAACACGCGGCCGTAAGCGCAAAACTACGCCAAAAGATGATAAGCTTTTATTCCGAACAGCAAAGATGGAGCCGTTTGCTTCATCTACACAGCTTAAGCAGAGTGTAGGACTGGATGTGACTACTAGAACAATAAGAAGGCGACTAACAGAAGGAAAGTACCCTTATTAGATAAGAAACAAAAACAAAGACGATTAGAGTTTGCGAAAACTCACGTTAAATGACCTTTGACTAAATGGCGCAACATATTATGATCTGACGAATGCAAAATAGTTTTATTTGGTCATACAGGTCGCAGAATTTACGTTAGACGCCCTTTAGGTACGGCATATCAGTCTCAATTTACCGATTAAAACTGTAAAGCATGAAGGGTCCAAAATTATGGTTTGGGCAAGTTTTTCATCTTACGGTGTATGTAGAAATTTTACGAGATATTATGCTGCCTTATGCAGAGGAGGAGATGCCACTTAAATGGGTTTTTATACAGGACAACGACCCGAAATATACTGGTCGGCTATGCAAACAATTTATGCAAGTTTAGAAAATTAATGTCCTAGACTGGCCTGCACAAAGCCCGGATTTTAACCCCATAGAGAATCTATGGGGTGATATTAAAGATGCTGTAGCACGTGAGAAACCTACAAATCAATAGCAACTATGGTCTGTAATTCAAGATTCCTGGAATAACATTTCTATTACCAGGTGTCAGGATTTGATTAATTCTATGACACGTCGGTGTGAAGCTGTAATTTCCAATAAACGGTTTACCATTAAGTACTAAGCCACTTAAGATTAAGCAAAAAAAAATAATTAGGTTTATAGCATTCTTAATATTTTTATATTCATTTATAGAAACACTGCTTTTATTTTGTCCATCAAAATTTTACAATTTATTTAAAAAAAAATATAGCCTTGCTACAATTTTGTTTCCTTTTTGTTTGTCTTTAAGTCAATGTATTATATTTTAGTTTTGGTATGAATAAAGGATTTATATTTTATTTTCTCTAACACTGCTATTATTTTGTCCACACCTGTATGTAGAGGGCTTTTTTGTAGAGACTAAAACTCTTATCAAATGACACCTTTTACAGTTGAATTATTTTATTACTAAATAAATGCAAAAATCAAAATAATTGATTTTGGATTTTTATTTATAATTTTTTTTGAAGCAAGATTGCAATATTTTAGATAGTTATTTGAAAAATCCATGGATCCGATTCCCACCTGTAACACAGGTTACACATTGTCATCCTAAAAAATTGTTATTCATTTTGGTTTTTTTTAACTTGCTTTGCTTTTAAAAAAGGCTGACTTTAAAACCTTTATGAGCCTGGCTAGAAGTACTTTTATTAAAATTTAACAGATATATGATTTTTTAATTTTTTAAACTTTTTATCAATTTCAGCCGATTTTTTATATATAATAAAAAATATAGTTTTATCCAAAAAAAACATTATTTTAATAATTTAAACATAGTTTAATAAAAATGATTTACAAGCACAGCAATGAAAAGAAGTTAAATTATGCAGTCGAATAAATTTGGAAATCTACGAAATAATATATTAAGTATTAAGGCCAGTAAGCTTTCCCTATTGGTTGAGGATTTGTTTGGAGATCAAGCCCCGGTCTCACAGTCACGCAGCCTACATTTGGTAATAAATTAATTTTTATAAATGCTTAAACAGTAGGTTATAAGACAAGCTGTGTTAACTGGGGGTGTGTCGATAAAAAATTGTCTGACAGCGCTTGTTTGTGTTCCTTATTCCACCGACAATGTATCAACATTGTTACATTTCAATAAGTATTACAGTCTGCTATTGGGCTTTATAATCTTATTATAAGCTTTAATTTCGTTAATTAAAATTAAATTAAATTAATTGTTGTATAAACCTATATTTTGATTACCTTTAACTTTAATATGCTACGAATAAATTATCTTTATTGTATCTTTTTGTTTCGCGACAGAAATAGAACTTTTTAAAAATGAGATTAATTTATTACCATTACCTATTTTTATTAGTAGGTATTTTGAACCTTTCCACTTTCACAGCAGTCAAAAGCTTTATACATTTTATTTACAATATGTGTTTCAGGAAAAAAAATGGTCTTGAAAAGTAAAATATTTAAAAATCAAAACTACATTTTACCTGAACTGCGAAGAGCTAAAAGAGCGTAAACTCAAAAAAACCTCACAGTGAAAATAATAAGTCAACTCATCAAAACAAAAATATGTCAATTCCATTTTACTTAAACTTTTTGTTACCTAATTAGTTTATTGTCGTAACAGATATTGTTTAACTACGCTTGGTGCAAACCGGAGATCGCAGTCATTTGTACATTTTCTATAAAAAAATTTTAAAGAGGGCGCTGCAAAAATTTTGAAAAATCACAATTATTAAATAGGCCTAGCCCCAAGGATAATTTTTTCTCGGCCCTATAAATATAATTTCCGTCTTCTACGCTAGCGAATTAGTATATATACAGGGTGATGCGAAAATCCGAGACCAAAAAATTTTGATAAAAAATCGCGATTTTTTGCATAAAATATTCCTGAAGGGCTAAATTTTTTTATGTAGAATTTTCATTAAAACCTCTATATCGACTAATTTGATGGTGCTGAATAGCGGAATCTCAGTTTCCCCGAAAAATGTAGTTGAAAGCTGATATAGACGTTCGTGGGGCAAAGCGCAAAAAACATCATATTTATATCGATACAACTTTTTTATTTTATCAGATATCCACTTGAAATTTTATTATATAAATTAATATAAATTGATACATGCTCTTTTCAGTTTTCTTTACCGGATCGACCGTAAATGACGACGCGGGTCTTGTTTTGCGACTAATTTTTTTCGCGATTTATTTGATATATCATCTATACCGATTTTTTTTTCGGAAATACAAGTTGATTTTTGTCTTTTACGCTATCGAATTAGTATATACAGGGTGTTGCAAAAATCTATATTGACTAATTGGATGTTGCTGAATAGCGGAATCTCCTCAGTTTTCCCCAAAAAATGTAGTTGAAAGCTGATATAGGCGTTCGTGGCGGAAAAGCGCGAAAAAACATCATATTCATATCGATATAACTTTTTTTTATCAGATATCCACTTGTAATTTTAGTATGATATACATTGATACATGCTCTTTTTAGTTTTCTATACCGGATCGACTGTGAATGACCGGAGTTTCCGGTATGAATTTAATTCGCGGGTCTTGTTTTGCGATTAATTTTTTTCGCGATTTATTTGCTATATCATCTATACGGATTTTTTTTTCGGAAAAACAAGTTGATTTTTGTCTTCTACGCTATCGAATTAGTATATACGAGGTGATGCGAAAATCCGAGACCAAGGTACAAAAAATGTTTATGAACATTTTTTGTCCAAACGTCTATATTGACTAATTCGATGGTGCTGAAAATCTTTCATAAGAGGCAATCGATTCTGTGTACGCACCAGCACCGAAGCAGTACCATCCTGATGAGTATCCAATGAAGATTTTTTTATGAAAAAAATAATCTCTAGTATTAACCATAATTATAACAAACATTAAAGAAATAATGAATAAAACAGAAATTTTCAACAAAAAACAAGACAGTCAATCTATGCTGTGGTCTAGTTTAACCGGTAATGTAAGTAAAGTAATTTAACCGATTCTGACATATGCCTAGAAATCATTAAGTACCGAATTCAGAAGAAACCTTGTTCTGAAGGTTATTTTTTATTTACACTCTTTTAGCAAAAGTCTACTATTATTAAATGGACGTAATGACTTACCTCATCATAATTATTGGTGCTTTCATAATAACCGGGTGGCGGCTCTTGTTGCTGATCGAGATTACCGGGTTCTTGGTTATACTGACCGAGCTGATCGCCCCATGGTTGCGCTTGTTGTCCAGACCAATAATTTTGTTGGTCTTGAAATAGATTTGCATCTGTAACACCTACAGTAAAAGCATCGTTATTATTACATTGGGTTTAAAAAATAATAATTGGCTTATACTAAGGCCTTTACGATCGTTTGCGAGATATTAAATACCAAATTTTACTTTAAAGATAAATAATTTTTTAAGTCAAATTATTTACATTGGTAAGGAAAATTTGGGGTTAGGGATTTTCGATCCTCGCCCATCGATCCCACAGGTCCAAATTGCGAAATTTCGAAAAAAAAGTGCAAGACTTTTTTACAACACAACATGTATATTTAAAATTTAAAGAACTATACAGCCGTACACAAAAACCAAGAAGAAAACCTCTTTTAGTCTTGATAATATGTCAAAAACGTCAAAATTTGACAGCTCTCATCCTTTTAAGATCCTTTAGAATGCATATATATATATATATATATATATATATATATATATATATATATATATATATATATATATATATATATATATATATATATATATAAATATATATATATATATATTATATGTATATATATATATATATATATATATATATATATATATATATATATATATATATATATATATATATATATATATATATATATATATATATATATATAAAACATGAGGAACACCTGTAGGTGCATAATTCACTACAGTCACAACTACATTCAAAAACATATCTTAAAGCAAAGACAATTGTAGTTATAACTATAGACACACAGAACAATGTAAAATTTTTGGTAATAGGTTTGGACGCTCGCTTGCTGAGATTCCTCGAGCGAGCGTCCATCGAGAGAATATACGTGCACACGCTGCTGTATAAACGAACACTGTTGCCAAACCAATAAAAGAAGTAACAGAAAGTAGGAATTATTTCTGTCGAAAAAGGCTTCGAATTTATAGTCGTTTTAATAATCTTAATCTTATTTTTTTCTTTATTAAATAATAAAATTTTAATTATTTAAACTTGTACTGTGGGGAATTATTTCCTAAAATATATTTATACCTAGTATAAGAATACACGTTGGTAAACATGATTTTAATTTTTTACAAATTCTATTTTTTTATTATAAGACATCCTTACATAACAAGAAATATTTGTATAGACTCGCCTAAATTTATTATTTTTTTTATAAATAAAATCCATATAAAAGCATGTATTTTTTAGTTTATTGCTATTTGCAAAAAAGTGAGAATTATTATTATAATTAAAGTGTGGCCATCAAAGAAGCAAAAAACGGCTAGTTTTTGTAGTGAAATAAAAAAAAAACTTTTTTGTTTAATTCATTCCATATCGTATTGCCATTTGTGCGTTGTGATTTGTTTCTGTTTTCCCTGTGGTAATTAAAATTTGTTTTCTTGTTAAAATGTCGGGCAATCTATAAAGTTAGGCTTTTTTGTTTTCCCTACAAGAATAGTACACTGTGTAAGCAATTGATTATAAACTGTGGTAAGTATTTATCTATGTATATTAAAATTATTTAGACTAATAAATACCTTATAATTTATATGATCGACACCTAAAATTTAACCGGTGTTTAGTGTAACCTTTTGATAGTTATTAATTCAAATATTTGATATTTAAAAGAGTGACTGCAAAAAACGCTTATAAAGTGCCTGTTTTTTCACATATATTTATTTTTAGGAAAAGCATTGCTTTTCGTTTTTTGTAAATTTTAAAAAATCACTTCCATTTAGGGGTTGGAAAGATGCCAAATCTAAAAAATTGCAAAAATAGCAGTGGTATTAAAAGTTATTCTCACTGCAATTTTTGTTTCAAATGGACCTTGAAAAAATGAAATAATACATTTCCATCCCTGCGAAGGTTGTAAATCAACCCCCATGAACTATGTGGGAGTACAATCATCCCCTAAAATATATAAATTCATGTACAACTTTAAAAATTGCAAAAAAATCAGATTTTTAGGACATGTCTAATAAAAAATAAATGTATAATATGATAGTCAACCACCCTTTTCTAAGCGTAAAACTACCCTTTATCAGTGAGAAAAAATGAATGAAATCCTAGCTTTTACAAAAAAAGTCTTAACCTCGTATTTTTTTGATCCAAGTATAAAAAGCAGGTGTATCTAGATTTTTTGAGATCACTTTTAACCAAAACCACCCCTGCAAGGGGGTAAATTCATCCCCTAAAATTAAGAAAATTCATGTTTTATTTAAGATATTCTAAAACATCCAAATATATTTTTTAATATTTTAAAAGTTTTATATTATTTTATACATTTAAGGGGAAAAATTTACCCCTTTGCAAGGTAGCTTTGATTGAAAAACCTAAGATGGTCTATTTTATACATCTGGGAGAAAAATATGAGGCCAAAACGCTTTTTGCATAAGCTAACATTTTATTCAATTTTTCTGATAATGCGGGTTTCTTTACCCTTAATTTTAGGAGTGGTTTATTATCAAAATTCATTCTAAACTGTCCATCATATTTGAGATATCCTAAAACATCTAAATATTTTTTTGCAGTTTTAAGTTGTATATGATTTTCTACATTTTAGTGGATGAATATACCCCCTTGCAGGGGTGGTTTTGGTTAAAAGTAAACTAGAAAAATTAAGTTACACCTGATTTATTTACTTGTATCAAAAAAATACCAACTAAGACTTTTCGTAAAAAAGCAAGTATTTTATTTAATTTTTCCTATTGTAGTTCCACCCTTAGAATGAGGAAGTTGATTATCATAAACATTTATTTCTTATTAGACATGTCCTAAAAATCCGATATTTTGAAATTTTTGAAGTTGTATACAATTTTATATATTTTAGGGGATGATTGCACCCACACATAGACCATGGGGGTTAGTTTACAACCTTCTTAGGGATGAAAATGAACTATTTCGTTTTTCCAAGGTCCATTTAAAACAAAAAATCGCAGTGAGAAGAAACTTTTAATACCACTACAATTTTCGCAATTTTTCAGATTTGCCGATTTTCCAACCCCTAAATGGGGTGATCTTTTAAAATTTGCAAAAAACGAAAAGCAATGCTCATCTTATTTTTTTGCGACGAGTAAATTAGTATAAAATTCATATTTGCATGTTTCTTCTTACCTCTCTGTAAATTGTGAAAAAAAATACAGGCAGTTGTTGCGGTTACTCCTTATGATTACAAACAAGGTTCTATATTTATTTTTAGGACTGAAATATATTTTAAAAAATTAGGTTCCGGGGGGATTGGAAGCCACTACACTGGGAAATATGGGAAACAATTTAGGTCGCCCGTTAATTTTGATTGGCTAGTAATTTTTTTATTTAATTATATTTTATATTCCTGCTTAAATAATCGGTATATTTAATGCACGGTACCTCTGAAGCATGGGTAAGATTGATAAAAATGTGAAAGGTAACGGGGCGCGGGATTCGGATACTCCATGTTTGTACTTCAAAATCCAGTTTGAATTGAAATCGTATCTGCTCCCTTTCTCGAGATTTACAAAAAAAAATCTTTTAAATTTTATAGAAATTTTTAATGAATGCATTTTTATTTTGCAAATAAAAATGCATTTATTTAAGTTTTGCAGTTTCTAGCTTTTCCTTAACCCCTTGGGCTCACTAGCCAACTTATAGAAAATTTTAGTTCCATCCGGGACTTTTGAAACACTTTGTATTTATATTTCATATTAAATGATGCCCAATTGCACAATTATTACCTTTTTGTTTACATAAAAAAGTTAAATTTAACAACCTCGAATGTTATTTTATATTAACAATAATAATTTATTTATTCACTAACAGTGGTGGCGTACTGGCCAGCGTACCAGCCTCTCAAATAGGCCTTATGAGAGATTTTTTTTGCAGATTAGATTTGTATGTGGTTTTTTGCATTTGATTCGTATGAACGGCTACAAACTTAATAAACAAATTTAATTAATGGGAAATGAAAAACTGGATTTGTGTATTAAAAAATGCATTTGTAAGTTTACAATTAAGTATATATTTTTTTCTAATTACAAACTATAAAATGCATTTCAAAAATTTAGTTTTCTAATGCACAACGGGAGTTTTTCATGTCCCGTTAATAACATTTGATCACAAAGTTTTTAGAGGTTCATACGAATCGAATACCAAAAACCGCATTTAAATCCATCTAACAGCACAAAAAATTTATCATGCACTTCGTTTCCTCGACTAATATCTGTGCAAAAAGCAGTTTGTTGTTTTTGCAACAAAAATATGTGGAGGGAGCCTACGCTTTAAATAGATTATGACATAGTAAGAAGTCAAAACGGCAACGCTGAGAGGTACCTCAACAGGTAAAAATTAAATATTTTAATAAAATTAGATTGTCGGCAAAAAGTATTTATAAAAAGAGACTGGGCGTCTATAGTGATAACTACAATTGTCTTTGCTTAAAGAAAGTAATATTCTCAACAACCAAAAACTAAGAAAAATGGCCAAAAATGGAATCTACAAAAATCATCACTATCACTAAAGATAAAGAATTAAAAAAACCTTTCAAACTGTAGGTAGTTATCACAAATATACCTTTTGCATACCGTCCTAAACTTATGTTTATTCAATATTCTTTTGACTTAGGCTGGAAGCATATAATAAATTTTGGGGCCAATATAATTAATGTATCTAATATTAATTGTAAGATCATTGCGGCTAAGTGGAAGTTGCAAATCTCCATTTTTATTAGCCCGAGTGGCATATTTGTGGTCTATAGCAACCTGCATGTCTCTATGTTTCTGCATAAAAGAACAGGCCGTTACCATATATTCTATTGATCTAATATTACATAAATCTGAGGAAAAGAGGTTACGAGCGGGATATAATTTGTTTCTTTTAAATATAATTTTAATTATGTATTTTTGTATGATATTTAATTTATGTAAGTTGCTATTATAAAGTCCGCCCCACACCAGGATCCCATATCTAATTATCGATTCTACAAAAGCCTTATAAACTGTCATTAGAGTTTTTCTATTTAAAAATTCCCTCGTTAGGTAGAACTTATGAACGAGTCTGTGTATTTTACTCGATAGATAATCAATATGTGGTTGAAATTTAATAAACTGATCAATTATAATACCAAGGTATTTTGTACTTGATGCTTCCATAAGACGATGGTTATCAATAGTAATCGAGTAAAAAGGTGGTCTGTTAGCCCTAGTAAGGGAAAATGCTATATAATTGGTTTTAGCTAAGTTTAAAGTTAGTTTATAAGATTGAAGCCAATTTTTACAATCTTGATTCCATTTATCGTATTTTGTTTAACACTATCCCAAGATTCACCGGCGAAAACAATCGCCGTATCATCAGCACAGGAAATAGATATCCCGGCCATGTTCAACTTCAACAAAGAATTTATGTAGGTGATGAACAGTAATGGTCCCAAGGCTGTTCCCTGTGGAACATCAATTTTTATTGTTTGCTTACTACTTAAGACATTATTAAGTTTGACTATCTGTAATCTACCAACCAAATAACTACAATAATTTATAAGCAGTTCCTCTAATGCCACAGGAATGAAGAACGGCAAAAAGTCTGTCATGGGGGACAGTGTCAAATGCTTTTGCGAGGTCTAAAAACACTGCTAAACTTTTTATATTCATATTCAAGTTGTTGACTACCTCGGTTATAAGCTTATGCATTGCGTCTAATGTACTAGACTCCACAACAAAGTCATACTGGTTTGAAGATAATATGTTGTTATTTTTAAAATAAAGGGTAAGTCTTTCCTTTAAGCATTTCTCGAGGAGTTTAGCAAAATGGCTTATGAGGCTAATGGGTCGATAGTTATTGGTAGAAGTTTTTAGTTAAGGGCGCAATTATAAATTATATATATATATATATATATATATATATATATATATATATATATATATATATATATATATATATATATATATATATATATATATATATGAACAAAACTTACCACTTTGTTGCTGTTTCTGATCCTGCACTTGAAAATCCTGACTTGCATCGGGCTGTTGTTCAGCTTGCCAAATCCGCTGCTGTTGCTCAAACTGCAGCTGCTGTTGTTCGAACTGTTGCTGCTGTTGTTGATCGTATTGCAGTTGCTGCTGTTGCCATACATCTTGGCCGGGGTTGTAAGGAGATTGTTGCAGAGTTTCATCGGTGTTTAAAGTCAACTGCTGATCCAAGTTGTTTGTGTAGGCTTCATAAATTATTCTGCCCGACTAAAAATAATTATATTTCTCTCATATTCATTCATATTAGATTTAGAAGATGAAATTTGACACAAGGGTAGATTATGAGTAGGAGACGTTTGTTAAGAAAATATTTTAAAAAACTCCTCCTCTAAAGGGGTAGAATAAGGGGGTGAAAGTTTACATCTAACTTTGTCATTTCTAGACTTAAAAGCATAAAAATTTATATGTAGGCTATTAATTACGATTAAAAATTCTGTTTAAGGAGTTACATCCTTTGAGGCGTTAAAATGGGGACGAAAGTTTGTATAGAAAAATTCACATTTTTGAAGTTGAATATATGGGAGGTAGTAATTAGGCTTCTGATTACCCAGAAAAATAAGAGACATTAGGAAAGAATTTTTTTAAAAAACATCTCCCCTAATTATTGATTCTTAATTTTAGTTAACCAAGTACGCATTTTGTTTAGTAGAATGCAAGTTGGCTTAGAAACAAATAATCGCTGCAATATTTTGTATAACATTTAAGTAAGAAATAGTAATTTTCTTTTAACTTTTTTCCATATTTTCAGAAACAACCCCACCTTTGGATTAAAAAAAAATAAATTTGACAGATAAAACATAAAAAGATATACCCCATATTTTAAGTTATTTTGTTTACTAATTTAGTAATATTTTATAAAATTATCGTGATAGAAAACGAAATGCTCTAACCACAAACAAAAAAAGTATTAATTAATACAACCTAATATAAAGCTAAGTTTTAAAAACTCACCCGATAATCGTTCTGTACAGCCCTAAGATCCTTTAACCAAGAATTGTCCGGCCTGCTCGTTTCTAACAAACCTCCAAACTCCGACTCGTCCTCAGCATCTCCAACGGGATCATAGAATTTTAGTCGATCTGACAATTCGCACACATGGTCTACAAATGTCGGCGATACGGCCGATGGATTGTGAATTATGTAATCGGACAGTTTTTCCAGGTATTGTAGAGCCATTTCCAGAAGTCCGACATCCGCTAATCTCGTAGCCAACAGATATTTGTAGAGCTAAGAAATATTATGTTTTTTAGTTGGAAATTTGAAGGCATTTTGTTAACATTTTTGATCGGATAAATGTTTTTAATAAAGTTAGATAAGTTTAATAAAGTAATACTAAGGAGGTATAAAAATACAGACATTTTTATATCGCGTAATCGCAAAACGCATTACGCTTGTTGCAAAATGGCAATAAACAAAAAAACAGGGTAAAAAAGCAGTTTTTGGCATGGATTTTTTAGACACAAATTTGGTTTAAATTTGTTAAATAGTTTTTGCAAAATAGTTTTGCAACCTAGTTTCCTTTCAAAAAATGGACAATTTTCGCAAATTGGGTAGAATCTAGAATATTGAACATTTTCATCTATACTAGAGATCGAAGCTGAGACGGATCCTTAAAAAAAATCGATTTAAGGATCCGGATCCTCGTAACGAAATCGAATCACCAATACGAATCACGAATATTTTTTTTAAGGAAACAAGGAATCGATTCCTATTTATCGGATCACGAATCCGGATCATTTATAGTTTTTATACTTAAAAATAGTAACTACGACATGAATGATAGTACATAATCTAGATGATAAATCAAGCTCCAAAGATTTTAGCACGGAGCCCGAGCCTCAAAAATAATTAATTTTAGCCTCATTTTGTGTGCTGTAACTCTTAGCCAAATTAGTTTTTGGTAAATATTCTTTAAATTTAAATATGTTATTTCTGAGATCAACATAAAACCACTCTTAAATGAAACATTTTTTGAACGGTATTCCAAAACTTGCGATGCTAGATCTTCATAGGGTTTTTAAATGCGATTCTTGAGTTATCCTCAAGCAACTTTTAAATGGGACATCTTATTGTAATTTTACAGGAAGTTTCACAAGTACCGTTTAATAATTTATTTGCTTACGAAATATAAAAATGTATTAAAATTTTAAATTCATTTTTGTAAGACACCCTGAATACAAATAATAAAATATTCCATTTGAAAGTCCCTCAGGGTTATCTTAAGGATAATATATTAAAAAATTATGAAGATCGAGCGATCAAAACTTTTCAGATAAATGCAAGTAAAAATTAAGCCCGTTTTTGGATATCACACTCTCTGGTTACGAATAAAAAAATGTTTTATTTGAATGTTGTTTCTCTGGACCTGAAAAACAACCTATTTTGGTTAAAAATAACATGTTAGACGTGTTTCCTTATTTAAAGAGTTTAATAGGCAGATGTTTTAAAATTCTTCATCTTTATTTCCGAAAATCAATGTGATTCTAATTAAGAATCTTAGGTAAAAATTTGGAAATGTAAAATGGAAGATTTAAAATGGCGGATATTGGCATTTATAAACATATTTGCCTCAGATTCAGGATATAACGGTTTTAAGGGTGCTAGGTCAAAATTTGGAAATTAATAATCTTGGACAAAAATTGAAAATTTAAGACGGCGCATTTTGGCATTTATACACCGATTTGTTTCAAATTAAAAATATAAGGAATCGATTGCTTTTGAAATCGAATTCTTTCAAAAAGGAATCAATTCCGGATCATTTTAAAATTATATAGCGAATCCAGGATCGAATCCTATTTTTAAAAAGTAATCGATTCCAGTCTTCGGATCCTTAAAAAGGAAGGCTAGAGATATTAAGCGTCCAAACGTGTTTTGAGAAATTTATATCAGATCATTTGGGCGCACTACAAATATATGCAATTATATATAGAAAAAAAAACAAAAAAATAATTCCATATAAACCATGTGCAAGAACTTTGTTTATCATTGTTTATAGATTCACCGTAAACACCGGTTAACGATTGTCGATTTCATTCTATCTTCATGAATTTTCAATGAAAATTCGTGAATGAAAAAAGATAGATACATTTAAATTTGTTTATAGGCATTTTTTATAAATTTAAAGAACTGCTGAGGACGCCCTAATGACTCGATTTTAATTTTAAAAAACATTTAAAAGCTTGAGATCTCTAGTAGATGTGAAAATAAAAATATCTAAGTTTATTATTCTGGATTCTACTTAAACGAAACGGGATTGCCAAATTATTATGCAAAAACTATCAAACCGAACTTTTTCAAATTTAAATTTAAAGGTATTCCATAATTTTACATATTATACAGTTTAATATTTGGGTATCTAATTCTATGGTGTTTTTTTATGGCACCTAGCTGAATGAACAGCTATATGTGCCTATATAAAGGCAAAGACAATAATAGTTTTTACCAATGAGCTGACATCATAGATAGAGAAAGCATCCACCCACCCAACATGGTTTGTGTTTTTTGGCGTAGAGATGGTACAACAATTTGTATTTATTGTGAAATGATAATCCAGGAATCATATCCGTCACTTTACACACTTGGCACTACCTTACCATTTTAATTTATTAAAAGCACCTACACAAAACTAAAATTTAAACAATTTCATAAAAATAACCCAAAAAACAACAAGAAACATTTATACTAAAACGCCATATTGAATGTCATCTGTCAAGCGAAGCCGAACTACGCCTTTACGAAAAATGCACTGTTGTCACGTTGCCGAGCCTTTATTAGTAGCTGTCCAAAAACAAAATATTATTTTGACATCATTACTTTTCTGTGTAATACTTTATAGTAATAAATATAACAAATATTATTCACAGTTTAAAATACAATAGTAGAGCTTAATTTGATGTAGTTTTAAGAATAAATTAAGTAAAATATAATCATAACATACTATAAAGTAAATGAAACAGAAAGATACTTGGCAGCCACGCTTTACGACAAAATATTATCTATAGTAACCATTTTTCCGGGTTTTGGTGGATTTTATTGTTTGAGTACCGAGGTTTCATTCATCGCTAGGCAGAACCTTAGAATGTGCGTTTATGATGCCACGCTTATGCCAAATCGATGCTTTCTCCAGTTAACCTAACACCTCATTGGTTTTTACTATAGATGCACAAAACAATGCTAAATTTTTGTTAGTGGGTTTGGACGCTCGCTTACTCGAGCGGGAATCAATCGAGAAAAAATACGTACACACGTTGCTGTATAGACAAACACTGTTGATAAACATAACAATGGTAACAGTAATTAGAAATAATTGTGGTGGAAAACAGGCCAAGTTGGTTATAATGATAATTATTATTATTATTATTATATTTTTTTTATGCATAGTAACAAAATTTTAATTATGTAAATTTTTATTTTTGAGAATTATAATTTAATTAAAAATATATTTATAGTTGATGGGATACATGATGTTAAATATGATTTATAATTTTTCAAATTATATTTTTTATTTTATGACATCCACATATAACAATTATACAACAAAAATTTATATTTATTTATTAATAAGAAATCGATCGATCCAATTGATTCTTTTCTACAATTTTACAACACATTAATGACTAGTTTTAAGAGTTAAATAACTTTTATTCTTATTTGATGTCTTGCATGTCGTGTTGTTGTTTCTGCGTTATGTTTTTCTATGGTGGTGATAATAAGACATTAGAATGTGTATTCTTGCTGACGTTTTTTAGGTTTGTTTATTAAAATGTCCCGAAATATTTGTCAATAATATAATGTTTTCTTCTTTACACTCTTTGAACTGACCTTTAGTAAAGTGTTTATTTTTTTCATAATATTTTTTATCAAATTCGAAAGCATATCTTTAATTTTGAACAGCCAGACATACAAAGACATACATACATCCAAAGTAAACATTTTCATAATTACAATTTTATTATTAAACAGTAAAAAAGTTATCATTATTACAACCAATTTGGCCTATATACCACAGAAAATAATTCCTAATTACTGTTACCATTGTTATAGCTTTGGCAACAATTTTTGTTTATATAGATAGAAGCTCGTGAACGTATTTTCTCTTGATGGACGCCCGCTCGACTAAGCCAGCGTCCAAACCTATTACCAAAAATGTAGCATTGTTTTGTGCGTCTATGGTCAGTTTTATATATTTAGAATTAATTTTGTACGGCGCCATCTAACATTACCACTTAAAGCAATGAGTGGCCATTTTACCGTTCGTGAATCCAGTCTTTGGACCGATACTCTTTAGAATTTTTATCTTTTTTGTGAAACTAAAAAATGGAAAATCTATTATAAGCTTACCTGAAACTCGGCAATAACAAAACCCTTTATTATTCAAACTACATGCGTATTCGTATATTTCAGTCATGTGAATAGCTTCATTGGTGACGAACTGCGGGAACGGCTTTCTATGATCAGATCCAAGTAAGACGAGCTTCGTCTCGTCGTCGCCGTGTTTTCCAAAGCCGACTTCTGCCATGAGATAGCAAAACTGAGCGGCGTATAGACTTCCCTATTCAAAAGGGTGTCGCCTAGTATTCTGATCGCTTTGCAATTTAGTTCCGGGCGTTGCGTGGAGTTCGACAATATCATGGCTAAATGAGGTCGCCAGTCGCCCCATTTCTCATCAGATACACACTAAAAAGAAACAAAAGCCTTTGTGAAATTTCACCGTGGAAACTAAAAATCTAGATTAAAAAAATCAGAAACTACTTTCCGAAAATCATTATGATTTTCGCAAATTTAGTGATACAGAGGCAACAGAAATTGATCTTACCCCAGATATTCAATTAAATATAGATCAGAATAAGAAATATGCTGTGTTATCCTTGGATTTTTAATCTAGTCGAGAAGTTGATCTCTTGCGAAAATTAGTTAAAAATCTCCTTAAAACGTGTTTGTACGTGTTTAAGTTTAAGACATCTTTATAACAGTATTTTGATTTGAATTGTTGCTTTTTGTGTGAATTAGTAGTAGGAAAAGAAGCGAAAAATTGATAGTGAATGGAAAAAAATTCAAAGTCATGGAAATTCAGTATTTCGTAATTGAGTCCAGTAACAAGGCGCTATCTTGATTTGCAATGAAAGTAGCCGTTCTCAAAAATTAACATTAAACTCATTATGAAACAAAACATTTTCAAAATTACTCAAAATATACGGAAGTTTGCGGACAGAAAAATTTGAAGCTATGCAGCGCGGTTGAAATGCGCAATCTTCATTTACAAAACTCAAAACTGAACAAAGGCTGCAACTGTGCCAGCTTCGTGTGGCTCTTGAAATTAAAACAAAACCATTCACCGATGGAAAAATGATCAAAGAATGCAAATTGCGTAGCCGAAGAAATGTGCCCGAAAAGTTTATTAAAAACTGTCAGTATGTCAGCAAACCGGGCTCGGGGTGAAAACATGTAAAATATTCCTCTCAACTGTTTAAAAATGGACATTTTGGTGGTTTTCGGCCTTGGTGAGTCACGGATGTGTCAGAATGCTAGGTGTTGATTTATATTCGAGGGTAGATAAAAGCTATAAGTCGAAGAACTTCTTGATATGTATATATTATGGCACAACTACTGGTACAGATATTTTTAAAGGAGTTGAAAGGGCCATTAATCAAAAAGAACCTTGATGGAAAAACTTGAAATGTATTACAATGATGGAAAAAAAATAGTGGGAAAGAAAAAATGGTCGCTCTTTGTCAAAGGCTGTAGAAAATGACGGTGGTTCAAAACCATTAGTCTTTTATCTTCATAACAGTCTTTGTCGGAAAAATGTTTGAATATGTCTGCGTTCTGAAACCAGTCATATCCTGAATTTTATCAGTCTTTTGGGCTGAATCACCATCAATTGAAATTTTTGAAGAGATTGGAGAAACTGACTTACCTTATCATCGTAGCTGGCTTAGTTGTGGGAAAATCCTTCAGCGCTTTTTTGAACTTGAGCAGTGTGAAATTTTTTTTTAAATAAACATCACCCTCTTACTGAATTACAAAACAACGCATGGCTGTGGAAGTTAGCATTCTATGTTGATTTGACAAAACATATGAACGAACTAATTTGGGATTCAAGGAGAAAACCAGCATCTTCCTGATTTATACACTAATATCAAATCATTCCGGGAAATTGAGACTGTTTCAATCACAACTAAGAAGTAAATTTTTTCACATTTTTAAAACATGTGAAATATTCAGCCACACTACTGAGACTAGTTTCCTATCGATTTTGAAGCGAAACTTTGAGTGCTTTGAAGTAAATTTTGTCTCGTTTTCGGTTTGATCCATTGCGAATCAAATTAAGATTTTCAGAATCCTTTTGATACTGACATTGAAACCCTAGCCCCGGAACTTCAAATGGAAATGATTGATCTACAATGCAGTGATATAATTAAGAACAAATATCAAAACTCATCTTTGTTGGAATTTATAAGAGTCTTCCACTGACACAATTTGATAATTTGCATAAATTTGCTCGTTGGTCTGTTTTCTGTTTTTGGTACTACTTATTTGTGTGAGAAAAACCTCCAAAATGAAGTACACAAAAAATGTTTACAGATCGAAATTAACTGATGAGCATCTTAAATCTCTTTTAATAATTGTACAAGTAAAATTAGTCCACAACTACAAACTATTGTCAGTGGAAAATCTCAATTACATAAATCTCATTAGTAATTCATATGTCATTATGTTTGTTATAAGTTATGTGATTATTTAAAATGTATAAAATGTTAGTTGGAATCATTTCAATAATTTTTAGTTATTATATACTGAAGTTAAATTTTCTGCATATTATACATGTCTTTACTCATTACAATTCTGTGTTTCTTTATCCAACTTATCACAAAAACAATAACAATAAGCCTACAAGAATGTTATGAGTTAGCGGAGTTAGCCCATGACCATATCAATGTAGATGTCATATTAATAATTATTCAACATAAAATTAGAATACTTCAGTAAACTAAATTTAATTTGCTATAAAAATTATTTGTTCTCTAAAAGGAGTTTTCACTAGCTCTCCGCGGGCAGGACAAAACCTGTCCGCGGGCCGGATGTGGCCCTCGGGCCGTAGTTTGAAGACCCTTGGTTTAAACAATCCGGAATGGCATTTAGAAAAAGACGTATTTTGGATTTTTTTGCAAAAAAAAGAATACAATTGTTATTAACAAAAAACTGTAAAAAAATAGCCGTCCAGCTTTTTGGCAAAATCAAAAAAGTATAAGCGATAGCTCAAATATTGTAAAGTTTCTGAAAGAGCAGGAAATTTCAGTACAAAAGTTCTTGATGCCCGGAATTTTAGCTCCAATATTTATAATTTTAATTTAACGTTGAAAATCGGCTTTCGCGCTGCAGTTTCGGCATGCGCGCCACCACTGTACTGAGCGTAGTTTTTAAATATTTTTTAAGCAATTAAATAATAATTAAAAATTTTTAAAAAAATCTGGTGTCATCTAGACACTTCAAAGAATATGATCCCGCGATAATAAAAGTTGTATCACCATTTTCAAAAAGTTATTCAATTGTTAATAAACATTTTTGTTACGGGTCTCTGTTGTCATAAAAGGCGGTATAAAAGTTAAAATAGTAATCTATAAATTTTTTGATTCTTGGAGCCCTTTTTAAAAACATACTTAACAAGATGACATTATGAAAGTTTATACAAAAAAATTATTTCATTAATTATTAACTTTTGCAATAAAAAAAGTGAAAAATTTTAATATTGTTTCTTAGATATATTTTTTTCAATTTTAAGCTATTACTGATTTTATCTTCATGTTAGGCATTTTATTATTACTTTTTAATTTTTTTCCTGCCATTTTTTTATAAACAATTGAAATGATAAAAGTCTATACCAATATGGGTCCGCAAGGCCTTCTTTTTTGAAATAAAAAAAATGTTAAAATTTTAATTCAATTTTTCTATTTTTTAAATAAAATCTATGATAATGTAAATATTGGAATAAAAATTGTTATCCGGGGGTTTTTTTGGTATGACAGATTTGAATCTAATCTATTACGGCTCTTACTTGTAGGGGCAGCCACCTACACGTCTTTTTACTATTTTGAACAATCACAACTTTTTGATACGGCCCTGTATTACATTTTTAAGTAAATTAAATTATTGTTTTGTCATTTTTACGTCAAAAATGTATACTTGTTAAAATTGATATATGAGCAACCGTTTTCGAGATATTTGGATTTAAAAAAAAAGGACGCCTCCGATTTTATTACAGCAAAATAAAAAAAAAACAAAATGTATAATTAAACAATATGTATGTTAAATTTTTAATAAAATTATTGTTCTTAAATTATGTTTGGCAAAAGATAAGCTAGGTTTTATAATTTTTAAAAATTCCACCATTTACTTCTAAGCACATGTCTGCTCTGTGGTGAACATCCTGTATCTCGGAAACAAAGGCCTTGCGGACCCATATTGGTATAGACTATAGACTTTATGTTTGTTTTTGGACCCTGACTACGTACCTGAAGTATTGACATTTCCTCCTGAATCACCCTGTATATTAATTATAAACAAATGGATTAATTAAATATTTAAAAAAAATTCACCATATTGTTAGTGTAAGAAAATAATGATTTAAAAAAGAAACGATTTCGTAATAATTTATTTCAATAATAAAAATATAAAAAAAAACGATTATAAACAATAAAATATTGTTTTTAAATCATTATTTTCTTACGCTAACAATATGGTTATTTTTTTAATATTTAATTAATCCATTTGTTTATAAACAATTTATAAAAAAATGACAGGAAAAAATTTCAAAAGTAATTATAAAATGCCTAACATGAAGATGAAATCAGAAATAGCTTAGAAATTAAAAAATATATAAATATTTAAAAAACATTATTTAAAATTTTCCCTTGTTAAGTATGTTTAAAAAAAAGAGCTTCAAGAAACAAAAAACTTATAGAATATATAATCCAGAACTTTTTTACTGAAATTTACTGTTCTTTCAGAAACTTTTATAATATTTGAGCTATCACTTATACTTTTTGAGATTTTGCAAAAAAGCTGGACGACTATTTTTTTACAGTTTTTTGTTAATAACAATTGTAATTTTTTTCCGCAGGAAAAATCCAAAATACTTCTTTTTCTAGATGCCATTCCAGATCGTTTAAACCAGCGTTTCTCAAAATATGTTCCGCGGAACCCTGGGGTTCCGCACGACTTCGGCAAGGGTTCCGCGAAAAAAAATGATTCTGAGTCCAGAATCCTGACTGGATTTTCGAGTTACGTATTACCGAAAAATAAGTATCGCATGCAATAAGTTGGACGCGGAGCCCAATATGAGACTGCAACTTTCATCAATAAGACCCAGTGGCAGCTTATTTTCAAAGTTTTTATCTTAAAAGTGAGACGAGATCCACATAAATTTACCAGTGCTATTGGCCTTAGGGAACACTGGTAAAAAATGAAATTTGCTAGTAAATAATCGGACTATCAGAAGCACCTCTATTTGTATTTTCGTGAATTTGATCAAATGTTATCGTCAAAACTCATATTTCGCTAAATTATCTATGTTTTTCTCATGCCTGTTGAGTGGCGCCTCTACAACATTACATTCTTGACTCCATTCAAAAGAGCTGTCGTTTTATTAATGATCCCACACACAGAAAAGCTTCCTTCCGTTGCCCCCCGACGGGCTGTAAAGTATCTGTCGCTCTTTAATAGGTATTTTCATGGCCCGAAGAGTTGGCGAATACAATTCCTCCTCTGGCAGCTCCCAGCAGAGCAACACGTTGTGCCACTTTTATACATCCTTTTACAGCCCAACTTAAGAGGCCCCCAACTTCTAACTTTGTTTGTCCCTTTATCCCGGTCCAGACTATGGAACCTGCTACACGCAAAGTTTTTCCTTTTTTTCCAGATCTCCAAATATTTAAGTCTCGTGCGAATAAACTCCCTCTTACCACATTTCAGACAGCCACAGTACAGTACGGCCACAGCCTTCGTGGACTGTCCCAAGATAAAAAAAAATTGTGTGAAGAGTAAAAATAGTTTCATTCCTTGCATTGATAGCCTTATCTATGTATAAAAGTATCCTTTTTATTATTTCATGTTCAAATTCCTTTTAGGTTCTTTACTATGATATTTTAAAGTGTATTACTAATATATTTTGTAAAAAATAAATTATAACGATATTACGAGTCTATCGATTCCTATAATTTAAAATGCAAAAATATTTATTTGTGCAGCATTAGGAGGGTTCCGTGTTTATTTTCCTGTTAAAAAGGGTTCCATATGTGAAAAAGTTTGAGAAACGCTGGTTTAAACCATCAACCATATGTTTAGGAGACTTGTAACTAATTTTCGCAGGAAATCAACTTCTTGACTAGGCTATTGTCCAAAGCTTTTGATATGGTAAACCATGATATTTTGCTTTAAAAATTATTTAATATAAGAATTCAAGGAAAAATTAATTGTTAATTTTTGAAAATATTTAAAACAAAGAAAGCAATATGTTAAAATTAACAATAATTCTAAAATTTAAAAAATATATATAAATAATACTTACAGTAACTACAGCGGGTATTTTTCCCGATAATAACTGGTATAGAGTTTGTAACGGATCATTAATCGTAAGGCCATTGGCAAAGCGCATCATAACATTAGCATATGTTCTTTTATCTAATTTACTAGCTAGAAACAGTGCGTGACCCCATAGTCCATGTTTCATCGCCCATTCTGTAAAAAAATACCGTAGATTATTACAAAATATATTTTGGGTTACTCGATAGAACGGAAAAAAGGTGCCGCTTTGGTTCAGGTCACAGATATGTGCTTAAACGGAGTGCACAAAATCAATTGACCTTTATGGACTTGTACATTACCTAAAAAAGGAACTTAAAATTTTTTAAAAAATAAAAAAAACTTATCAACGTTTCGATAACAACTTGGTCACCATTTTACATGAAATTAAAATGATTTAAATTTTGATTTTTGAAAAAATTTTGGTAATGATGAAAACTTTTTCAATTTATAATGTTTAACATATGGGGCGAATTAATTTGTTGTGGTAGGTTATTTATTATTTTCAAAAATAAAACGGTGGTGGGTTAGAATTTTAAGGTTTTCTGAAATTATCAGCACATAAATCCTAACATATGGTTTCAGCAGGACGGAGCTCCACCCCTAATGCGATACAATCCACTAATTATTTAGATTAAAGGTACGAAAATAAGTAAATAATAGGTTTTTACGTAAATTCGTATTTTAAAATAAAGACCCATCATTACACTTGTAATTCAAAAATTACCTCTTACCCCTCATAAGAGAGTGCAGGAAAATATTAAAAATGACATAAAATGTTTCCCTGTATAGTTTGGCAAGTATATCTGAGACAACGCGGCGTCGCGTCGGTAAGGGGAAGGTAGTTGTAAATCAAACATGGCTTACTCCATTCATAAAAAGCACAGCGGCATGCCCATTTTCAAAAAGTTAAGGAATATTTTATAATTTATTTAAATGAAATAATGTAGATATACAATATACATCTAAGCTTTATTTTAAATATATTTTAAATGTATGGTCGTCATCAAAAATTAAGGCATTTAAGGGCCATCAGTAACAATTTCACAAAATATTTCTGGGAAAGTCAAAAAAGCAAAAAAACTTTATAAACTCATTGATTTTTTTAATAGTCTACCTTTAAGATAGACGGTCTTTTTAATTTTTGCTAATATTTTGCAATGAGAAAATAAAAACAGTTTTAAAAACATCATTTTACGTTCCCTGTAGTATTATCATTGCTATGCGTCAAAATATTAAGCAATTTTCATTTATTTGGTTATGTTTGATAAATATCAAAGAACTTTTTACTAAGGCATACGCTTACATTTAAGTGGCAAAGCTATATGCTTTATTCTGTGTATAACAGTGTCAAGATCTGAAATAAAAGCGTATTGCTCAGTCTTTATTTAGTGACAAGCGGGTTGCCTAATCATCGGGAATTGCTTTCTTTGTTACTTTCTTACAGCTTAATGAAAACAATACTTTTTTCATCTTTTTTTTTCCATAAAAAAAGGTATGAAAACGAACCCTCTTCGTGAAAAGTGTTGCAAACAGATAACTTCCCTACTCCAGTTGCCGCAGCAACGTGTGCTTATTTCCGGATTTTCAGCTACGCCGACCAGAATTTTCTCTTCTTGTTCGGAAACTATAGTCTTCAGGCGCCCTGTAGAATTCCGTTTAGGACAAAAAGTACCTGTTTTGATGATCTTTAAACCAGGTTATGCTTGATTGGGATAGAGTTCCGAATATCGTCTCTGGGCTCCTCGTCCATAAAAAATTTTCTGCGCGTATACACACAACATACCTATGTGTGTCGCTTTTATTAGTTAACTTACGATAAACTCAAAAATTAAACATTATCTGTAAAGCTATCTTACCATTATCAACAAAAAAAAAACAACATGGCGGTTTCATTGCAATTGCATCTCTATTACGTTAATTTGTTTTCTTATAGTTTATCTTAAAAAAGTATATTTTTGCAAATTACATGGAAAGGGTGCACTAAATAATTACACAAAAAAATTATTCTTCGTTCTCAAAAAACCCTGTAATTGCAAAATTTTGTAAAAAAACGTTGCTTTGCACCAAAATGTTAAAGAAAAACAAAAACGAAGTTTTAATTTTAACACCCCGTATCTCAGTTAAAATCAACTTTTGGTATAGACAAATATGGTTAAATTCCAAGTAAGGAGTCATTTTTCCATGTACCATTAATTAGCAGACACCCAGTATATCTTTTAGTATATTTTTTGGGGAAACACTTTGTATAACTAAAAGTTACTGTGAAAGATAATAGACCAAAAATTCTACAATTTCCACAAAATCTTTGTACAAGGTAGGAAAACAAAAACTTATTTAAGATCACACAACCCCAAACTTACAAATTTAACAAAACACCTAAAAGTAAAGATAAAACCTCCGTCCTCCGACACTGAATATTTCAATATTCGATATTCCAAGAAAGGAAGCAAAGATATGGCAAACACTTCTAATTACGCCTCAATTTACCCCACAAGTAACAAAACATGTGACAAACTCCACCAATTAGGTTCGTTTAGGACGCAAGTGGACATGCCTTTTGTTTAATGTTGCCAGTTTAGCCAAAGTCGATAAGATCTTTGGAAAATAATTACCTATTATAATATTTACTGGTAAAACAAAATAGTTATTAAATAAAAAATAAACTATATAAGAACCACATTAAATTTGTAGCTTTTTCCAATATTATATTTTGTTATGGTAGAAAAAATATTTTAAAATTAAAATTACTACTTGACCAATACTATTGCTTTCTTGTAGTTAAACTTGGCACACACACATACTTTCGTTCGAAATAGTTCGAATTCTTTTCGCTGTCACAGATAGATTTGTCAGACTATACTTACTACGTCACCAAAATTTTATGAACAGGGGGTCCGGAAAAAGGTGGAAAATATCCCGGATATGAAAAAAAAAACGTGAAAAAAATACTACAAGTTTATATAAACTTCTTTCGTATTATAGGCCTCCTCTTCGGAGATATTAGCTTACAAAAAGCTCCAATGGAATCAAAATTTTTAGACGTAATTATTTAACCACCAGGTATATTTTAATTTTATTTGACATTTTTTCGAAAACGATTAGGATTAGCGACATGAATTAAGAGTACTTAATTTTTAGTCAATAGTTTGGGGTTTGTAAAAAACGTCCTGCGAAGTTCTTATCAATAAAGGGCGTAAAAAATGGGGTCATGAGTGTAACAGCTAGTCCGTCTCTGGGGCTATGAGTAATTCACAACACTTTTTTTAATAGTAATTTAAAGACTCTTACTTGGTATTATAACTGATTAAAATAAAATTGGAATAAACCTGGTGGTTCAATAATCATGTCTAAAAACTTGAGTCTATTTAAGCTCTTTAGGAGCAAATATCTTCGAAAAAAAGACAAACCAAAAATATTCTTTTTAAGTGTTTTTTTTTTATATCTTGTAGATTTCCCACATTTTTCCCGACACCCTGGATTTATTTTTAAAAGTGGATACAGCTTTTAAATACTATTTCATTTATCTAAATTTTCAATATATTACACAATTACGGACGTTATAAAGTTACATGTTAGTTGTTAAAAAGTCCTTACCCAGTGCTTCTTTACAGGAACCATATAAAAGGTAATCTCGAAACTTCCTAGTCACCTCCTCTTCCTTCAAAATCGACTGCGTACTGCCATGTTCCGAACTGGCAAATTCGAAGCTTCACTAGTTTCATTTCTATCACCTAAATTACTACTTGTAGTGGACAAAACTGATGATGGCCGAGGCAACGGTTCAACGCTCCGATTTTTCAGTAAAAGCTCTGCTATATCCGTTCCGTGTACCATCTAATAAAAAATATAAATTTTATAGCTTTTGATTATAGACCATATAGATTTAATTATATTTATTATTATTATTTTTACTATAGACTCACAATACTATGCTGAATTTTTGGTAAAAGGTTTGGAGCCGCTTACTCCAGCGGGTGTCCATCGAGAGAAAATACGTTCACACGCTGCTATAAAAAGGAACACTGTTGCCAAAGCTATAACAATGGTAACAGTAATTCGGAATTATTTTTGTAGAAAATGGGTCTAATTCGTTCTAATAATTTCCCTGTCGAATTAAATTCGACTGGGAAATATTCTATTACTTTACTTTTTTACAGAGAAAGAAAGCAGTAATTTATACAACCACAACACTCTCGTCAATTACTTAGTTACAAGAAAAAAAAAAGTTGTAATTTTACTACAATGGAAACTGACGTTCCATCAGATATTTAGAGAGAACATTTCGGAACTCTGACCGAAAGTGTGAGAAGAAGTACTCCGGACCACGTTTTGCGAGCGAAAATCGAAGTCTGGCAGAACTTCTGCGGAGAGATAACGGCGCGGAGCCGTGGTCTCTCCGCAGAAGATGCTTTTTGAGCGGAAGGCAACTGCTTACTCTGCTAAGCTAGAAGTCCTACTGAATTGAATCTTTTGTCGCCTTCTCATTCCCGAGAGACGGTACGGCGGATCATCGCTGCGACTCGTTTCCTCTCGAGCGAAATCTCGAGACCTCCACCTGTCACGCATTTACAGACTTCACGAAAGCATGTCGATATGTTCGCGTTGCATAGCGACGAACCGTTTCCTTTGATTTCTTAATTTTAGATTTGAAGCGGAGTTCCGAGAATTGAATGTTGGTTTCGATGTAAGGAATTTGATAAAGCGCTGTTGTCATTTTTTTTTAGGAGATTTATTGTTCAATTTTAGGTTTTTAATATTTTATTAAGAATTAGAGGTAAAGTGAACTAACTTTGGGGTATTAAAAAATAGCTTCCAAGTTGCAAGAGGTGTTTCTGCCACACCTTCGTTCAAATTCAAGGTAAACTTATGTACTAAAGAAATCTCTTTGGTTTTTAATTTCAGATGCAGTAATCATGAGTTATCCTGACTACCCCATGGAAACATTTTTTGAAGTGACTCGGTTCTCACGACTACCATTGGCTGAATTTTCAATATTGTTTATGAAAATGTTGCAGGATATTCTTAGAATAATGCTTAATAATGTACAATTTTAAAAAAATAATAATAAATAAGGTATTCTGTAAAACAATCACAAAAATATGCTTTTTTTGGTATTTCAGACCCTTGTCCTCCCATAAGCGAGCGTCAAAACCTATTACCAAAAATATAGCATTGTTTTGTGCGTCTATAGAAAAAAACTATAATTGCCTTTGTATAGTAATACAATTAGGAGAAAACCAAGGAAGTTTAAAGGTGTATGGAAGGCCAATGCTGTAGATCAAAATTGTCCAGGCGTGCAGGGCAGCGAGAATAGGGGAATCGGCCCCGCGGAGTTTGCACAATGAATCGTAGGTCAGGTCCGGACTTCCATAATTCTTTGTTACCATGTATACGTCATCAAATGTCAAATTCAAAACTAACTATATGTTCACTTTTTTTTTATTTTTTGCACAACATTGTTGGTTAATAAACGAAACTATTTTAGAATATTTAAACTTATTGTATTATTGGATTTTATATCATCAGATTTAACATGGAAAGAACTGATGGCACCACTTTACAGCCTTCTATTTAAATAGTTTCGTATTTTAACCAAAAATCTTGATAAAATAATTAACAACACGATTTTTCAAAATAAATTTCAAACATTGTATGATAGTTTCATGTAATTATCACGAATTCTGTGATAAAAGAAGGGCAAAATAGTGTAAATGAGTTTAATCTAATTATCAAATTTAAGGATCGATATTTAAAAAATAAAACGTTGAAGAAAAATATTTACTTTAGATTTGTAATCAGCGCCTCTGTATGCAAAAAATCATTGAAATCGGGTCAAGAAAAGTAAAAACTTACCATAATTTGAGATGGTTGTTTGTGTTTTAGGGTAATAGAATATTTTATAAATTTTAATTTTTGTATAAAAGTACAATAAAATAGTGTTACCTTATGCAGAAAACATAAACAAATTTAACAAGAAGTATAGAATTTTGTTATATCGTCAGACAGTCCACCAAGGCTAAGGCTTCAATACTAACATACCGTTAAGTGTGGTAAAGGGGAGTTTATCTACACCAGACCTGAATATTTGAAGAAGGGAAAACTTCTGCCGATAGCAGATTCCAGTCATTCTGGGGATGATGGAACAAAGAAAGTGGAAAATTCGGGGTTTCTTAAGTTGGACTGTAAAAGGATACATATAAGTGGCACTACGTGTTGCTCTATTGGAAGCTGTCAGAGGAATTATACTTGCCAACTCCTCAGAGCAGAAGTCGTGAAAATACCTATTAAAAAGTAACATATCCCCTCCAGCCCGTCGGTGGGAAAGAGAAAGAAGCTTTTCTGTAAATGTGGGATCAATAATAAGACGAACAGATCTTATTTGAATAGAATCAAGAATGATAAGAGTTGTAGGAAATACCGTTGCCCAGACATGAGAACAATATTCTAAAGATGGTCTAATTAGAATACATACAGTATACAGATTAGACGGATAGAAATACTTACTGGCTCAAAAGAGGAATCCAAGCTTTTTTAAAACAGCTGAGATTATGGATGTAATTTGTTTGTGTCAGTTAAGGTTGTTCTCAAAAGTAACGTCAAACATGACTGGGTCTTAGAGCATTAAACTGAACAAGATTTTGGAGCCCTAATTCAAGATTAGTTTATGGTCTTGCAAAAGTAATATTTAAATTGACCTGCGCTTGTTTTCCTAATGAGGGGTATTCCGGGTATGTTACCCTTGGATTTGCAGGACAAAACCATATACCTTTCAGGCATTTTGTTACGATATTGTAAGTAACAAACAATAAACACAAAATTATAGTCACAATTAAATAAACCAATAATCACTAAAATATGAAGGTTTTTATCAATCCAAAAAACTTCTGCAACCACAAAATAAAATTACACAAGGCAAAACAATCGCTTGGAAGGGTTAATGAGACAACGGCACATCGCGGGTATAGTTTTATAAACACCGCACCGTGGCACACGAAAACGGGACTCTCTGTCAAAAGATAATGTGTTGTCTACCTACAAACTGTGTGTAGGTAGGCATCACATTACAATATTTTGGAGAATTTTGTTACTGCGCAGAATCGTGGGGGCCTCTCATGGCAGTTATTTTCATAGTGGGCCGGACACTTTTTGATCGAATACGCCATAGTATTGGGCTTCCATTATCCTTTAAAATTTCTTGGAGAAAACTGGGATATTTCTAATATTATTTTGTATTAACCATTGGCTTTCTGGTTACAAAGGAACTACATTCAGTTCTTACAACCTGTATTGTATATAATAATACCTAACTATATTCATACTCACCCCATTGAGCCTAATCAGTAAAATAAGAAGCTCCCACATCAGTATATACGATTCAACATCAACAATATCTCTACCATAGCCGGCATTTTTAATTTTATTTTCGCAGTACTCAATTATCTGCTTCTTGTGCGTTACACCCTGCACCAATGGCCCAGGGAATGAATTTAGCTCGAAATAGTCTGGATCATTTTCCAAAAAGCTTTGTAAACTGCATATTTCCACGATAGCATTTTGCCCGTCAACGGGGTAATTCGGTAGAATTTGAATCAGTTTACCAGAATTTATCGAAGCTTTCAAGTGGGCAGTCGCAAATTTGGCTGGTGTTAGCCTTTGTGCAGCTGTGGGTTGCTCTTCGTAGATTAATGAGTTATCAGTCTGATCAAAGGTCCTATTGAAACTGAAACATTAAAATAGGCCTATAAATAACTGACAAATATGTATTTTAAAATAAATATATGCTACTTGTACTTATATTATTAGTTATGCAACCAACCAATGGTAAACCAAATTATTACTTGGAAGTTATTTTTATACATTATCTAATATATACAGAGTGTTGGAAATATTTTAATGTTCTAAAACCCCGGGTTAAACTAAATTAAAAAATTATTGACTTAATTTTTTTTTATAATTCTTTTAATATTAAAAAATATTATTTTTAGACACAAACTACCTTCTCAAAAATAAGATATTTTATGATGTTACCTTATCCAGGGTCAGTAACAAATAAAGGAGGTGGGTAAAATTCGGCCTTTTTTCGCCCATTATATAAATGAAAATTCAAAGTTTAAATTTGGGCCATTTTATTAAATTTATAATGAGTCCAAGTATCTTTATTTACATCTACAATGAATTAGTTAAAAAAAAATCAGAATTGCAAGTACCAAAAAAACCTTTAAACTTGTCATTTTTATTGAATTTTTGCCATTTTACACGTTTTTTTATTTTTTATTCTAAAAAATTTCATGACGCGCTCAACGCACCTAAATAAATAAGTTTATAAGCTTATTAACGGCCGAGTGATGATCGCGTTGTTAAATTTAGCAATGGACTTAGCAATTATTAAAAGTTAACAACGGTTTAGAATGTTTAACAAAATGTCAGATTTTGACAGGATTCTAAACCGTTGTTAACTTTTAACAATTGTTAAGTCCATTGCTAAATTTAACAACGCGATCATCACTCGGCCGTAAGTGTAATATTAAAGATTAAAAAATTATGTTGGTGCACAAAGCGCATTATATATACTTTTTTTAAATTAAAGATCAAAAATATCGTTTAAAATGGCAATAATTCAATTAAAATAGCAAGTTAAGGTTTTTTTTGGTACTTGCCATTCTGGTTTCTTTACCAATTCATTGTAGATGTAAGTAAAGATACTTGGATTTATTATAATTATAATAAAATGGCCCAGATTGAAATTTTGAATTTTCAGGAATATGATGGGCGAAAAAAGGCCCAATTTTACCCACCTCCTTTTTGGTAATAGATTTGAACGCTCGTTTACTCGAGCATCCATCGAGAGAAAATACGTTTACACGCTCCTAAAAAATGAACACTGTTGCCAAAGCTATAAAAGTAGCCGGCATTGTTTCTGTGGAAAATAGGCAAAATTTGTTGTAACAATTATAATTTATTTTTATTTTTTTTTTGCTGCATAATATTAAAATTTTAATTATGTAAATTTTTACTTTGGATGTATTTATATCTTTGTATATCTGTAACGGTTGTTACATATACGGCAGAGTGATGATTGCGTTGTTAAATTTAGCAATGGACTTAGCAATTGTTAAAAGTTAACAACGATTTAGAATGTTTAAGAAAACGTCATTGTCAGTGTTATTCAACGATTTTAGTAGGCAACCTGTCAAAATCTGACATTTTGTTAAACATTCTAAACCGTTGTTAATTTTTAACAATTGCTAAGTTAACAACGGTTTAGAATGTTTAACAAAATGTCAGATTTTGACAGGTTGCCTACTAAAATCATTGAATAACACTGACAATGACGTTTTGTTAAACATTCTAAAACGTTGTTAACTTTTAACAATTGCTAAGCCCATTGCTAAATTTAACAACGCGATCATCACTAGGCCGTTAGATTTATATAAATATGCTAATATATATAAAAATGCAATTTTTTAGAAAAAAATGTCGTTAAGACACACTATCAGAGTCATCATTGAGATTAATTACAATAGGATTTATGTTGTTTTGTATAGAAATGTAAGAGTCCTCAATTTTTATAATGTGCTGTACTAAATTTTTCCACTTCTTAACTGGTATGTTGGTAATTACATTTTTTATCAAATTTATAACACTGGGACTTAAAGTAGATGTAACATTTTCTGCTCTGATCTTTGATTTTACTTGGTTCCACAAATGCTCTATGGGGTTAAACATACAGTGATACGGAGGAAGATGTAAGACAGTATGCCCAGCCTGTTCAGCCAAATTATCACATATATATTGTTTTTTAATTGCATATGAATTTAGGACTTTCAAAAGTTGCGCTTTTTTGTAACTGATTTCAAAATAAATATCATTTTCTAACAAATATTCCTGGATTTCAGTTTTTGAACTTGATGAAGCTGGTGCTTTGTGTAGCAGACGGCTGTGGTAGCTTGCGTTAACCATGACAATAACACTGTTGTTTGAAATATTTTTTAAAAGATTATTTTGAAACCAGTTTTCAAAAAGTTCTGCACTTGTATCCTCATGATAATCCAAGCTAGAATCCTTAATATTCTTTGCAGAAAACAGCAAGCAGTTTGGGACAAATCCGTCTTCTGAACCAGAGTGTATTTTGGTAGTCGTTTTACTTTATTTGAAGATGCTTTCGTCTGACAGTTTTGACTGGAATCAACCCATCCTTGGGATACTGTGTCGTGTGTATCGAACCATGTATGTTTCATCAAGGTAATTTATGGATCTGTTTTCTAACCTTTATTTTTTTATTTCTTGAAGGTAATTAAATCTCCAAGTGCGTAATCTGTGCGATTCCATTACTACTTGTCTTTTGTCTATTTTGCGGTATTTAAATCCCATTTTACAAACAACTCTATGGAAGGTGGCACGGCTAATATTTATATTAGTTTCGTCTTCGTCTAGCTTCTTTTTCAGTTAATCCAAGGTAGGAACAACTCCGCTTTTATAAAGATAATATATTTTCCTTCTTATTAGGTCCTGATCACTATTGTCTATACGGTGAGATTGAAAATCACTACGTTTTTTCTTTTGTTCAATTCTTCACTAATAATAATATCCCTTATCGATGATATTGGAGTTTTATAGACAGGTTTCTTTTAAAGCTTCTTGTTTAATTAGTCCTCTACTGATTAAAGTTTCATACACATTTTTCACAACCTGTTTTGCATCTAATGACAAATAATTTCGACGCGACATAGTTATATTCTCGTAAAACAACTTTTTCGAAACGCACAGTAAAAACGGTTATTCAACACTACCACTCAAATATTAGCCGAAATATTTATATACCTAATGGTCAATACTTAAGAAATACCTGGCCCACCCCTGCCATTATGAAATAATGGGTTTACCCAATAACAATAGGTAATAAAATCGTTTAAGGTTTATTGGGGTATTGTCCGTCAAAAGCCATAGCGATATACTTTAAGACAGACTATACACATTTTAATGTCTTATTATTACCACTATAAAGAAAACACAACGCAGAAATAACAACACGATATGCAAGACATCAAATAAGAAAAATAGTTATTTAACTCTAGAAAACTAGTCATTAATGTGTAGTTAAATTGTAGAAAAAATTATTCGAAACATTCAATATTAAATAGATATTAATTTTTATTGTATAATTCCAGCATTTCTTGTTATGTGTGGATGTCATAAAATAAAAAATATAATTTGAAAAATTCTAAATCATATTTTACATCGTGCATCCTATCAACAATAAATATATTTTTAAATTAAATTTTAATTTTCCAAAGTAAAAATTTACATAATTAAAATTTTATTATTATAAAGCAAACAAATATTAAATTATCATTACTACAACAAATCTGGCCTTTTCCACAAAAATAATTCCTAATTACTGTTAGCATTATTATAGCTTTGGCAACAGTGTTCGTTTATATAGCTGCGTATTTTTTTTCGATGGACGCGCGCTCGAGTAAGCGAGCGTCCAAACCTATTACCAAAAATTTGGTATTGTTTTGTGCGTCTCTAGTGAAACATATAATTGTCTTTGATATGACCAAGAAAAGCTTTCTTTTTCTATATCATCAAAATCAGTGTAAATAAACAGCAAATAATATTTTATTAGTAACCAAAATGTTAGTGACACAAATGGCAGATAAAGGAAGCATGCAATATCGTGTTAACATAACAAAAGCAAAAAACCAATTACCCAAAAAAAGAAAATTATTCTAACTACTTAAAACACAGTTCTAGCCCCTCACATAATCCATGATCCTGTAAGAAAATCTATTCCGGAATATTGAAGTAGTTCTACGGGATGATATTTACAGATAGGATGTCTACCATACATTTAAACGTTCATATTAGGAAAAATGTTTCTGTTATCAATATGTTTCTTTGACGGTTTAGTACGAGGACTGCCCTAGAAAAACGCAGAAATTTCATGCAGTATAATTTGTCTTAAATATTTCACGCTACACTTATGTTTTTTTTTGTAAATTTTTATAAGAAATATATGTGTGAGTTTATTGGTCTACAGTAAATATAAAAATGGAATGTAAACATATATTGTACAGGTTGTCCCATTTTCGAAACTTTTATCGGGTATCTCCGTAATTGTTGGTCCTATCAAAAAAGTAATATAGGCGTCATGTGCTCTTTTTAAATCAAACTTAAAATAATAAAATTAAAATTTGCTTTGCGCTTGCTTAAGAGATACGAGGAAAAATCAAAAAATTGTCAATTTCAGAATGACCCTATATTTTCTTAGTTAAAAGAGATACAGGAAAATGTTTTAAAAGTTTCTTTAACTGATTTTTGAATAATCCGTCGTTTTCAAAATAAGTACAGAGGGTCAGGTAAAAAAAGTTATCGTACCATCTAATAAAAATATTAACGTTATAGCTTTTGATTTATAGACCATATAACCCCACTTTTTGAGTGGAACACACTGTATATTATATATCTTTTTAAAAACATAACACGCTATAGATGATATTGGTTTTTTATGCGGTTTATTTAAACTTTATTACTTTAAAGCGTAGGTTATACAAAAAAGCTAATATCATATAAACAAAACTATGACGACATTCTAGTTATTATTGACGTTTAACGTCAATTTCAATATTACATATTAATTTGTGAAAATGATTTATGAACATTTTGGAAAATTTGATATGACATCAGTTTATATTGAGAGTGGAAAAACTAATAAATGGCGCAAAATTTATATTTTGTTCGCTATTCGGAAAGACGGCAACCATTTAAGGACATATTCCGACGATCGGAACATAATTAAAAAACATACCCTCGAAGCCTCTCAAAAGAACGAAAATTTTACCATTTTAAGTTAAGAGCACCTGACCCCTATATTACTTTTTTGATAGCACTAACAATTACGAAGACATCCTATAAAAGTGTTGAAAATGGGACAACCTGTACGTTTAAGATTTTTCTTGGAAGGGCGGCGCCCCGGAGCCCTCCCTAACAAACCACTACTGGTTTCCTACCCGCGTATTCCAGCCTCCTTATAAATTATAAGGTATAAAAATACCTGCAAAACTGTTTAACCCAACAGGGCCATATTTGAAATTTGTGACTTTCTTCGTATTTAAAAAAATGTGAAATAGACTTTTAATGTGCAAAAAAATGTCCTACAAGCTTGATGACCTATTAAGCGTACTTGAGAATTTTTACTGGATATAATGTAATATTTCTTAAATATTCTGGTAGACATCCTTAGGTCAGTGAGAAAAAAATAGCCAATAATATGAGAAGAAATAGTATCATTTTAACAGTAAATTTTTAATATTTGGTCAAATAAATATTCTTTTTAAAGATTAAAAGGTGATAATTTTTCTCCGAATATAAGTTTTTAAACAGTTTTATGTAGTGATCTGCATAATGGCATTATGTTAAGAATCGAATTATTGCATTATGAATTATTACAATAATCGGATTATTATAATCCGAATTATATAATTTTTTTTAAATTATTTTTAATTCCTGATTCCTGATTAAAAATGTAACTCGATTCCGATGTTACTAAACACTATATACTATCGGTTGATGTGGATAATTGCCATAATTGGATATGCGTCGGATTATAATTTAATGCGATCTGAATTCCGATTATAATTTAATACATTTTCGCGGCTTGCTTTGATTATTATAATTTGAATGGTTTCTTTTATTCGTTGTCGTGAAACGTAAAACGGAAAACGACGAGAACGTAAAATAAGAGTGAAGATAATGCTGATGCCACAGTTTACACAGCGGGCATTTCGATTAACATGATTATTTATTATTTTAGTGACATGAATGATTTTATGATCTTTTCTCCTTTCTTTTCGAAGTCTCGCCATTGTCGCTATGCGTCATCGATTCTGTGGAATCAGGTTATTTTTCGTAACTCAAATTAAATCTGAATAATCGAATGATAGCGATTATTTCAATAATCGAATTATCCATTATTTTTAATTCGAATTATCCCATCAGTAGTTTTATGTATACGCGTAAACAAGTTCTACAATCCTAGATTTAAAGTTATTTTTTTTGACTAGCATGGAGTTTTGCGTCTGATAGATAAAATGTAGCAATTTTAAATTTTAAAACAATTACGACCTTAGAAATTAAGATTCAATCAGATTGCAAACTTCTAAAATATCCCCTAAAAATACGATATTATCGCCCCTATTATGTGCAGTTTTAAGAATTTTTTTCTTACTTGTGTTCTAAAACCTACCTACATACCAAATTTAAAGTTTCTACTCGGAAAGTACCCCATAAATTTAAATTTAAATTAGTCGGTAGTAAAATGGGCGATTTTCAGAATAGAATATCTCAGAAACTACTTGACATACTTTTTTCAATTTTTTCACAAGTAATTAAAATATTTATGTAAAATTACATACCAAATCCCATACCTTTATAAATGTAAAAAGATAACAAAGTTATGATAGGAGAGATAACCCGCTGAAATGTTCCGTGTAATATACACACTGCTTGCGTCAGATTCGTATTTTTTTCAAGCTGCTGTGGATATGATGTCGATATTATACCACAAACTAACCACAACTACCTATTAAAATGATACCCCATTTCTCATAATAAAGTGGCTATTTTATTATTCTCCATAGAAAGTTAAAATTTTAAGTGTGGGGGCTCACCTAGAATTATCAAGACCGTAATGGCCCGATATGGAATGAGACTGTCCATAGTAGTTTGCTATACTCGATTGGCTATAAAAACTTTGTCTTGTATACCTAAACAATGCACAGATAAGCTTAAAACCAAATGAGATATGAGTTAGACAAATGTGTGGCGTGAAGTGTACTCCGGTCGATTTAACGACGCAAATCGACTCGAGGACAAAAAGCCGGTGTTCTGAATGTTCGAAAATGTCAAGCTGCTACTTGTCTTATTTAAAAAAGTATGAAAAAAGCCTCATTATTTAGTGCCCATTAATAAATAAATAACTATTGCACATTAATTTTATACTGCCGCTATGTAACTACTGAAATATGCAAATGTAAGTTTTTCATTAAAAATTTCACATCTATATAGAACAATCAAGTTTCTTTATTTTTTTGATGTTACCATGACGAAAGTGATTTTTCATTGTGGGTAGGCTGCATGAATTTAATAAGTGGAAAATTTTCTTTCAAAGTTAGACATTGTGACATTTTATGATTTGTTTTTTATATTTTTTATTTAAATATTTTAAAATGAATTTTACTGAAACAGAAATAAAGATGTTTTGCAAATTTTAGCAATATAAATAAATTACTAAAGGCTAAAATAAACTTCATTTTATAGAATAGGATACCTCACATTTAGCTAAAAGAACCAGGAATATATATTTAGGTATTTTATTTAAAAGCTAGTTGAAACTATGCAAACACAAGGAAATATCTTTTGTTATTTTAACTCAGTTAAGGTTTGACGTTACTACATCTTTTTTTTAATCTTTGGACAGTCCACAAAGGCTGAGGCCCAAGTACTAACGTACCGTGGGTGTCTTAAATGAGCAAAAGCCCTGAAAATACCTATAGAAGAGCGACAGAACCCCCACAGCCTCTTGGTAAGCGTGGGATCATTAATAAGACGAACAGCTCTTCTTTGAATGGAGTCCAGAATGCTAAGTGTTGCAGGGGACGCCATTCCCCAGACATAAGAACAATATTCTAAAGAGGGTCTGATTTGGGATACATACAGTGTATACAGTTCGGCAGAAGAGAAATACTTTCTGGCTTGAAAAAGGAATCCAAGCTTCCTTGAAGGGGCCAAGCCTATGGATGTAATGTGTTTGTGCCAGTTGAGGTTATTCTCTCAGCTATTATGTGACGGAATCCATATTGTCTGTCATGTAAGATCTTGTGTTTTTTCAGATACTTCAGATTTGGAAATTAATGATTTTTTCCATTACTTTGCAAACAACAGAAAGAAGATATATAGGTCTAAAGTTAGAAGGAAGAGTGTTGCATCCTTTCTTGGGAACAGGCTGCACACGTGCAGCTTTCCAGCTCTCTGGAAGGATAGGTACAAGCTCGGGAGCACATTTTTTTAAGACGATTGCTGGTATGCCATCCAGCATAGATGATTTTTTAGTATTAAGAGAAGAAAGAATTCGCTTGATCTGTTTGACCTTAAAAATGATATCGAACATTTTATGAGGAACAGGGGCAGCTGTTGGAGAAGAAGGATTAACGGGAGGATCGAGAGTAGAATTTGCAGCAAATTGTTTGGCAAATAGTTAGGCTTTTTCTTTAGAAATAAAAACAATTTCATCTTCGGAGATTAGGAGTGGAAAAGAATTTGTGCGAAAGTTTTGACTTATGTTTTTGGCAAAGGACCAGAAGGATTTACTGCCATTTAAGCAAGAAAGGATTTTATCTTTTATTCGACTGTTAAAACGTTCTTTGGCTTCTGAAATAGTTTGATTATACTGATTTATTGCTTCGATGCTAACCTGTCGATTTTTGGGACTAGAGTTTTGGAGAAACTTTTTGTGGGCTTGAATTTTTAAAAGTCTGGCATTGTCACAGGATTTAGAAAACCACGGTTTGTGATTTGACGTTAAAGGGTTCTTTTATGGGAAATTTAGGTCTCACTGCCCATTTGAATTGTTTCGGTAATTTGTTTACATATTTCGGAATGGTCCAGGAGCCAGTAACAGATTTACATGACCAATTTCCTTCAAGCGAAAATTGGTAGAATGCATCAGGGGGTTGTATTATAAAGATTCGTGAACGTCAGCTGCGGTTCCGTCGGGACAATGAGCCGCGGTAGCCTTTTTAATCATGACAAAGCAGTAATTTTAAAATGACAACGTTAATTCACAACTAACTGGTATTTTTATTGTTGTTCATAAATATGAGGCGATAATAAAGTAACAATTTTTAAAAATATATTACGGTGTAACCGAAAAATTTAAATCTTACCATGGACGTGGATTTGCATGCTGTTCGATAAACTTTAGAAGAATTTTTGTCCAAAATAATTGGGGAAGCCAATAATTGACACCTTTAAAAATTACATGGGATTTCCTATATCCCGCCCAACGATGCACCACTCGGCATATTCACTTATTTCCTTTAAAATAAAAAAAAATAATTTAGGTAACCCAATATCTTAAAGAAAAAAAAACAATCAGCTTACTATAACATGGTGCATTTTACGTTATCTGGTCGCTCGAAAATGAAAAACAAATTATACTTTCAATTATTTTCTCTCAACTAGAAAATTTACCTGGTAATAGCTTATATGCAACTATGTCCATGGTAAAAAATTTGTTCGGTTACACCGTAATATATTTTTAATAGTATATTATATTATAAGGATTAAAAGTGCATCTTTTAGCCGTATAATATATACTATTTTTTCTCCAACAAAGTCAAAATTAATACATTTAGTTATTCAAAAATAGTTTTTTTTTAATCCCCGAATTAAAAGTAGCACTTTTAATCCTAGGATTCAAAGTGTTGCTAAGCAACGAGCACCTTTTAGTACGGTATGAGAATTGATAGCTTTTGCACCTGAAAATAGTACAAAAATGTCAATATTTTTTGACGGTTGGAGAAAAAATCTGTTACTTTATTATCGCCTCATATTTATGAACAACAATAGAAATACCAGTTAGTTGTGAATTAACGTTGTCATTTTAAAATTACTGCTTTGCATTATTAAAAAGGCTACCGCTCATTGTCCCGACGGAACCGCAGCTGACGTTCACGAATCTTTATAATACAACCCCCTACCGATTATAGCTTGAGAGGAAATAACTGATCAAATTTTTAGCTGGCTCAGGGACTAGAAGGATCGTGAATGGAAAAGCAGATAGGATCCCAAGGGTAGGTGGCAAGAAAATCTCTAAGACCAGCCCAGTCGGCCCAGTTGTATGTAGTGCCAGACGGTTCGTGGCGGCATGCGTTCATCTGTTTGACAACTGACATACTAAGTTTTATTTTTAAATTAAATAATCGACGAAGATTTTCGTACCGAATGTAAAATTAATTTCCGGTAAATTTTTCTCTCGGTTTCTTCCGTGACCTTGAAAAAAATTTACCGGCAATAATTTTAACACTAGGGGTATTACAAGTGATAAATAATTGAATTTGATAATGATTGTTTACTTAGTCGTGCTCTTACCGTTCAATTATTCACATTTACTCCGTTGCCAAGTTTTGCCATTCGACAAATTTCGAAATTGAAAAAGAATGTCAAACAAAACGGGTATTCGAGGCTCATTTGTGACATTTGTCGATTGCGAATGTTTCAGTTTTTAGTAAATGGTTCTTTAATAGATAAAGGGGTAGAATTTTGACATGTTTTTAGATCAAAATAATCGAAGACACGATAAATCTTTTTCTTTGCCTATTTAAAAATCACCTGCTTCCGACCTAAACGACTTGTGACGGCACGAGGTAGGCGCGTGTGTTAGCGTTTACCACACTTATTAGATTCCTCCTTTTTTTTGATAGAGTTATCCAGGTTTATTATATTACTTATTAGATTATTAATAATATTTAAATCGATAATAAAAATAGTTAAACGATGAGCTATACACATAGTAGCATAGGAGATCGAGAAATGTTAGGCGTCCTACCAGGTATATAACACCCAGATAGAAGAGACATTTTTTTTTTAATAAAATAGAGTTTACATTTTCTTTTAGTTAAAGTTTCAAGTGGTTTGGAATAGGTACAGTTGTTGGACCAAAAAAAATTGCCTTAAGGCACATGTGTATTAGTTTCCTTCATTTAATAAATAGGAGATTTTGAATAAAATTTTAGATGGATCGGAGTTGGTATACTTACTTGTACCAAAAAAATTTTGTTATTAGAGAAATTTTTGGCCAAAAAAGCTTTTTTGCTTATATCTTCTTTATTACTTATTTTATTAAAAATGTGTATATAACCTTTCCCATCGAGCTTAATAAAAAACATATTTTTTGTTTAATACATTTTTTCATGGCTCTTTTAGTTTTTGAGATATTTAAGTTTTTATTTTAAATTTTAATTTTTAATATCTCAAAAATTAAAAGAGCTACAAAAAAATATAAGACAAAAATTACATAGTTTTATTGGTCCATTCATTTTAATTATATACCTTTTTTCCTAAAATCAATAATTTCCGAGTAACATTGAAAAAACCGTTTTTTCACGATTTTTCCTAGGAAAAAAATGCAATTTAAACCCGCTGAGCTAACGCACCAGTGCGACTATAGTTTAGTATATGTTTTGTTTTTAACAAACCCTACAAAATTGACATTAAAGGAGAATCGAACAGAAAGGTGATAGGTGTGATCAATATCTACACAGACGGTTCGAAAACAAAAGAAGGTGGATGTGGAATTTATTATAAAAAAACTTAGCTTACACATCAAATGGGCTATGGTGAGATGACAAGCGTGCTCCGAACTGAGCTCACAAGCATAACCATAGTTGAAAAAGAAATAAGCAGTAGATACATTACTGATAAAGTCGTACTAATCCATACGGATTGCAGACAGACACTACTAGCCCTAAGGAGACCACGCTACACCTCTGATCTGGTACTAGAATATGACCGTGCTCTTGTGGACGCTTCCAGCAGAAAAGTGATAACTCTCTGCTGGACCAAATGACACGCGCACTCCAAAGGTAACCGAATCGCTGACTCGTTGGCCAGGAAGGCTGCCGGGACCAAACCTTTTGGACCTGAACCTTTTGAACCTGAACCTGTAGGTCTTACAGGGTCTGCGATGAGGGACCTAATCAAACGACACTCTCATCAGCAGTTTACAAGACGATGGGATGAAACAGTAAACTGTAACTTTTCCAGGGAGTTACTGAACTATCCTAAGAAAGATACAGCTAAACATTACTTGGCAATGCCTAGGGCAAGCCTTCGTCTAATTACGGGAGTTCTTAATGGACATTGTCAATAGCGGAAACACTTCTTTAGAATGGGTATAAATGACACACCTCTGTAGAAGTTGTGAACAGAAAGACGAGACGGTGGAGCACATCCTTTGTGACTGCCCTGCACTCTCGTCCAAGAGAAGGTCCACGCTGGGCGAGTATTGGCTCCCTTTGGCCGACATTAAGGAGATTCTCCTCGACGACGTCGTCACCTACTTTAAATGAGTAGGATAGGCGGCGTACTGAGTGAAAAGTCACCTTTAGGAGGTAGCGCAACGGGGCTACCGAGGCCTAGGTGCAGTGATGTTTATTACCCTCCTCACTTTCAGATACAGATACAGTCATACAAAAAAAATGTTTCATTCGTATCTCTATTGGCCATCTTTTTGCGGTGGCCTCCCGGACTATTTGCGGACGCACGTTTATATGAACTTTTTTTTTATAATCTACGAATAACGTCCCCTACGTTTTACGATGCATTTATAAAACACCCTGTATTTTACCACTAATATTAAAATTTAGACAAGCAGCAGGACTGACTGATGTGTGCATTGACATTTCATGAAAATTGTACTTTAAGTGTAATAAAGGCACAAAACACTGAATTACTAAGTAAAAAAAAATAGATATTAACATATTCTTACCTATCCTTTCCTAACTCGTCATTTGCCGAGCTTCTGCCAGAATGAACAGAGGCTCGGTCGTCGGCTGTAAAGGAGGCATTACTACCCGCGGCTTGCTGATAATATTTTCGGTACCATTCGGCATACGCCTGAGGATTGGTTCTACGCAGATTTTCGTAGTACTGGTACTGCTGATAGTAGGGATTATAAGGGTCATAGGCAAAGCTCTAAAAACAAAAAAAAGAGTTTTCAACCGATCATAACCAAATTTTAAGCTAAATTATGTGGGATTTCCGGGCTTATTTGCCGTGGTCTGTTGGTATTTCTACCTGACGTTTCGTCTACTATGCGGCAGACATTATAAAAGGTGGGTCCAAGGTCGAAGAAATCTTCCTGACGGCTCATAGGTTAATTTAATATTGGTTGACAAAAATACATAAGTTGATGATATTTTCAAGACTTTCTTTTTAAATATGCATAATTTAATAAAATTTCTGTATGTCGACAGAGAATAAGTAGGTTTTAAGTTTGCTTTATCAAACTTCAAAATTACCAAATAAACAATTTAAGGGGGGCGATACCTTTATAATTCATTTTTTTTGTTCTTTTTTCTTTTTTTGAATGTATAACATGATAAAAATATACTGTAAAAAGAAAAGTGAAATATTAAATACACTGTTCAAAAAAAATTAACGGAACACTTTTTAATAAACTCGTAAAATATTAGCTTGGTTTTGTTAGAGAAAAGGTTATGTAGCTTAAATTACAGATCTAGTAAAATACATAATTCATGTCAGATAAAATTTCTTGTGGTTTTTGAGATATTGGCGTTTTAAATTTTAAAAATAATCGTTAATATCTTAAAAACTATAAGAGATATAGTTTGTCTCAAAGTATACCATGTTAGCTTTTGCCTTCATTTATGGATTATACCTGCCGACAACAATAAAACTGCGGTTCAGTAGGTATTAAAGGACAGAACATTAGGTACAGACTCTAATAATATAAAGGTTTATAATTTAATGTTTATTTAGGTAGGTATAATCTTAAAATTACATTAAGAAATATATGCAAAATTTTAAAAAATTTATAACTTTTACTTTACTTAAATTTTATCTATACATAATTACATTTTTGATCTAAATATCTAAATCTAATTCTGTCTTACTATCAGAGTCATCATTGAGGTTTATTACAATAGGATTTATGTTGTTTTGTATAAAAATGTAAAAATCCTCAATTTTTATAAGGTGCTGTACTGAATTTTTCCAGCTCTCAACTGGTATGTTAGTAATTACATTTTTACAAATTTATAACACTGGGACTTAAAGTAGGTGTAACATTTTCTGCTCTGATCTTTGATTTTACTTGGTTCCACAAATGCTCTAACTAAGGGTTAAACATACAGTGAACCCGAGGAAGACGTAAGAGAGTAGGCCCGGCCTGTTCAGCCAAATTATCACATACATATTGTTTTTTAATTGCATATGAATTTCCTAAAGTTACGCTTTTTTGTAAACTGAATTCAAAATAAATGTCATTTTCCAACAAATATTCCTGGATTTCAGTTTTTGAACTTGATGAAGCTGGTGCTTTGTGTAGCAGACGGCTGTGGTAGCTTGCGTTATCCATGACAATAACTTTTGTTTGGAATATATTTTAAAAGATAATTTTGAAACCAGTTTTCAAAAAGTTCTGCACTTGTATCCTCATAATAATCCAAGCTAGAATCCTTAATATTCTTTTCAGACAACAGCAAGCAGTTTGGGACAAATCCGTCTTCTGAACCAGCGTGTATTATGGTAATGCGTTTTTCTTTATTTGAAGGTGATTTCGTTTGACAGTTTTGAGTGGAATCAACCCATCCTTTGGATACTGTGTCGTGTGTATCAAACAATGTTTCATCAAGGTAAATAATGGATCTGTTTTCTAACCTATATCTTTTTAAAGGTAATTAAATCTCCAAGTGCGTAATCTGTGCGATTCCATTACTACTTGTCTTTTGTCTATTTTGCGGTATTTAAATCCCATTTTACAAACAACTCTATGGAGGGTGGCACGGCTAATATTTATATTGGTTTCGTCTTCGTCTAGCTTCTTTTTCAGTTTGTCCAAGGTAGGAACAACTCCGCTTTCATAAAGACAATATATTTTCCTTCTTATTAGGTCCTGATCACTATTGTCTATACGGTGAGATTTAAAATCAGTATGTTTTTTTCTTTTGTTAATTATTCACTAATAATAATATCCCTTATTAAAGCTTCTTGTTTAATTAGTCCTTTACTGATTAAAGTTTCATACACATTTTTCACAACCTGTTTTGCATCTAATGACAAATGATTTCGGCTCGACATAGTTAATTCTCGTAAAACAACTTTTCGAAACGCAAGTAAAAACGGTTATTCAACACTGCCACTAAACTATTAGCCGAAATATTTAATACCTAATGGTCAATACTCAAGAAATACTGGCCCACCCCTGCCATTATGAAATAATGGCAGGGTTGGGCCAATAACAATAGGTATAAAATCGTTAATGGTTAGCGATATACTTTGAGAAAGACTACACAAAACATTTTATGGAACAAAAAATACAGCTTTCTAACTTGTCTACATAAAAAGTTATATAAATATTTTTGATAGAATGAATAAAAAGGAGATATAGGTATTTGACAATTTGTTTTTTGTACTTTTTTTAATTTTTTTTTTAAATTTATTTAGATACAATATAATTAATATTAACGCATTAAAAGTTACAAATGGACTAATAGGTGTTCTGTCATTTTTTTAAACTGTGTATTTATGAAGATATTGTCAAAAACGTCAGCGTCCGCATACTGTCACTAATCAGGTAGTCGGAGCGTAATGATCTTTTACCTTTAGAATTTCCAAAAAATCGTTTTTTTTTATATTTTAAATGTTAAAAATATACTGTAAAATGGAAAAAGTGAAATATTAAATATTTATGGAGATATTGTCAAAAACGTCATTATCTCGAAACTGTCTTTTTAAAAACTGCTCATGCTGTAACTTTAAAAGTTATTGACCCGGACACCCTGTATATGTAATCAGCTTACCTGATAGGGATTAAACACGTCCCGAGGGTCTCTACTTCTGTATCGTTCTCTCTCCTTTTCCCTATCTCTTTCTCTGTGCCTTCTATCTCTAGGATCAGGTTCGTGCCGTCTATCTCTATACGACTCGTGTAATGAATCCGATCGGCTAGACGGTCTGCTGGATCTGTTCTCGGGTCCATATTCATCGCCGTATCTACTATAATGATAATCACCACGCCTCAGTTCCCTATAGTCTCTAACATCCCTGGGATCTCTAAAATCTCTGGAATCTCGTGGGTCTCTTTCTTTTCGCCGTCTATCTTTGTCCTTTCGTAGGCTACTATATTTTCGCTCATAATCTATCATAAAAAATGTAATGTTAATATCAATTTTAAAAAGAAACTACAGACATTTTCAACCAAAATGTTTTTAAAAATCTGAAATTGCTTAAACAAATTGTGTATAATGACAACAAACCTCTATCCCTGTCATCTTGAGTTCTTCTATCCCTTTCCTTATCACTAAAATAATCTGTATCTTCTTGATATCTTCTGTCGACGTATCTCTTGTCTCTTTTGTCTCTCTTATCCCTGTAGGGATCCGGTGAATATCTATCGCTTCCTCTATCTCTATACCTGACAAAAAAAATTGATTTAAATAATAACATAACATTTAAAACCTAATTTTATTGTTTATAGAGGGTGTTAAGGAAATACTTTCATCATTTTTTTTTAAATACTCGTCTTGAACTGCCTACCGATTGCTCCTTTATATTTTTGATTTGGGTTTTTATTTTCCGGAAATTTGTCTCCAAAACTTAATTTTTATGGAAAAAACTAATTATCTGCTAAAAAATGACCAAAATTGGATACACTTTTTGCTTAAAACCTTTCTCTTGATAAACTCCAAAAAACTGCCTGAAAATGAGGTGCAACATTTTTGTTCTTTCCACAAACGGCCATAATCTTCCGAAATTTTTACCCATATATAATTTTTACTTATAAAACGTGCAAGAAATATTTGATTTGACAAAATTGTTTAGTCAAGAAATATGGATAATCTTTTTTAGGAGTTTTTCGGATCGCTGGAAAAATGGCCAAATGGAAAAATTTTTAGACTTATGCAACAAAATGTATAACTTTGGTGAAGATCCTAAAGACTTTCTAATATTAAATTTTTTTCCCAAGCTGACACATTTTTCGGTAAAATATTGGTCAATTTGTTTACACGCGTCTAGAGATACCCCGTGATCACGAGCTTCTTGACAGTGTTGACACATGAAACGCTTTATTATGCAGGGACTCGGCTAAAAAATTACATTTTAATGTCATAATTTAGGGTCTTTTTTAATACGTCCCCGCATTTTTACGTTTGAAATATAACTGGGAAAAATAAAAAGCCGCTTTGCTAACCAGAACTAACCATGACCGACTAAAACTTAGGGCTTTTGAATTTGCCTAAATTATTTGTAGAAGTAGTTATAAACAAAATTTTAACAACGTATTAGAAAATATAACTATAAAATAACACTTAAAAAAAATTATAACTTCTACCATATCAAAAATTATAAAAATTTTGTTAATAACTTCTATGTAGGAATCATTTAGACAAATTCAAAAGCCCTAAGTTCTACTCGGTCATGGTTAGTTCTGGTTAGCAAAGCGGCTTTTTATTTTCCCCAATTATATATCAGACGTAAAAATGTGGAGACGTATTAGAAAAGACCCATGATTGGCTTTTTTACATTAAATGCATTATTTAGAAAAAGCCTATTTTTTAAATGAAGTACCGAGTCTCTGTATAATAAAGCATGTTTCATGTGTCAACACTGTCAAGAAGCTCGTGATTACGGGGTATCTCTAGACGCGAGTAATTTATTTATTGATAAATACCCGTTATGTCGAAAATGGTCGCTTTTACAGAACCAGATATTTTGCACAAAAAGTATTTAGTGAATTTTTTTGGAATCTCAAAAATATCGACCATTTAAATAGAATCTTGTGAAGTGGTGCTATATATTCTTTCCATTTTAAAGCAGATGATTTATAAATAGCAGTAAGGTAAATATAATTACATTAAATAATTTTAAATATTCCAAGATGATTTTTTTAAAGGAGGTCTAGTTTTTTTTTTAAGTTTAGACCTTTAAAAATATGCCTGTAGATAAATTAATTATTTAATTAATTTTTAAACCAGACTTAAAACTTAAACGCGTTTCTCTCGATACTATGTTTTTCGGAACGGAAAGTTTCAGTGGATCGATTTACTTTAAATCTGGTACAGAGGGAACAAAAATTACTTTTTTACATGCCAGCCACATTGCGTTTTTTTTGGAAATCGTTTTTATTAAACGAAAACTACATCCCTACTTTTTAAGAAAACACTACTGTGGATACCTGGACACACCGGCCTAGAGGGTAATGAATCCGCAGACCTCCTTGCCGAAAGGGGGGAGGAAACAAAATTCACAGGGCCGGAACCGGTCATCGGTATATCTTATGGAATGGCCAAGCAGTTCATATCAGTTTGACACAAAGAGAAAATCTTCGGTACTGGCATGGACTTCCTAGATCGGGAGATGATGACAGGTGATTGTCGCCCATTTTATACCGCATGCCCTTTTAACGGTTGATAATTAACCCTAAAATTTGAAAGGTAGACGGGTTCTTGGCCGCCGTACGCTTTCCCGTCATAAGGAAAAGCGCTTTTCTTTTTGCGAAGAATTTTCATGTTTTTCCGTGTTATTATACTGCCTGCCGTTGTAGCATGAGGAAGTATAAACAAATTGAAGCTGTAATAATTGATGGCATGCAATTCGCAGCGGTCAAAAGGGCTCAAAGGGTTATAAGAATAAAAAAATTAAATCGAATTTCCGTGCTTTCAAATTGCATGCCAACGTGAAGAATTGAAGTTTTAATCACAAAAACACTCTGGAATAATTGGCATGCGCCCCTTGTATGACCAACGATAAAAAATTTGGGAAAAACTGTTAACATTTAGTACACATTTTCCGTGATCTCAAACTACCCCTAATAAGTATAAATATTAATTTTATAACCAAATAATTTTCTAATGCAAAAAGCATGCAGGTTGAATAAGACCATCGTATTATAAATAATAAAAGTTGCATAAAATATTGATAACATTTCCGTGTTTATAATTAGCATGCCGTTTTGTATTTCATTAAAAAATATTATTCTAAGTTTATAGCGAAAATGGCATGCATGTTAAATAAGACCATCGCATTTTTTAATAATAATAAAATTGCACAACATATTCGAAACATTCCCGTGTTTTTAATTTGCATTCCGTTTTGTATTTCATTAAAAAATATTATTCTAAATTTATGGCGAAAATGGCATGCATGTTGAATAAGACCATCGCATTATAAATAATAATAAAAGTTGCACAATATATTCGAAATATTTCCGTTTTTGATAACATGCCTTTTGTATTTCATAAAAAAATATTAAGTTTATGCGAAAATGCATGCAGTTAATAAGACATCGCATTATAAATAATAATAGTTGCAAAATATTTACATTTCGTGTTTTTAATTTGCTTGCCGTTTTGTATTTCCTAAAAAAATATTATTCTAAGTTTATGGCGAAAATGCCATGCATTTTGAATAAGATCATCGCATTATAAATAATAATAGTTGCACAAAATATTGGTAACATTTCCGTGTTTTTAATTTGCATGCCGTTTTGTATTTCATAAAAAAATATTATTCTAAGTTTATGGCGAAAATGGCATGTATGTTGAATAAGACCATCGCATTATAAATAATAATAGTTGCACAAAATATTGGTAACATTTCCGTGTTTATAATTTGCATGCCGTTTTGTATTTCATAAAAAAATATTATTCTAAGTTTATGGCGAAAATGGCATGCACGTTGAATAAGACCATCGCATTATAAATAAGAATAATAGCTGCACAAAATATTAAATCTAACCATCTTCTGTTATTTATATAACTAATTTGAATCAAGCTACATGCATGCCATTTTTTATTTCAGCTTACAATATTTACTAACACAATACAAAGCGGCATGCAAGAAAAAGTCACGGAATTTTTCAGATTTTTGTTACAATTGAGGAATTAATGTTTATTCAATTTTTTCACATTTTTTTATGTTGGGCTGTAGCTACATGCATGCCATTTTCGTCCATAACTTGAAATAATATATATTAACGAAATACAAAACGGCATGAAAAAGTCACATAAATTTGCACAGAATCTTGTGCAACTTTCGTCATGCATGCCTCTATTTTGCGACATCCTGGTGTGCATGCCAAATTTCCTACTATTTGTTAATTATACAAATTAAGTATCTTTCTAATGGCATGCAGTTTGGAATTACGGAAAATCGGTACTAAATGTTAACAGAATTTTCCCGAAATTTTCTATCGTTGGTCATACGAGGGGCGCGTGCCAATTTTTCCAGAGTGTTTTTGTAATTAAAACTTCAATTCTTCACGTTGGCATGCAATTTGAAAACACGGAAATTTAATTTAATTTTTTTATTCTTATCTAAATAAACTGCGAATTGCATGCCATCAATTATTACAGCTTCAATTTGTTTGTACTTTCTTATGCTACAACGGCAGGCAGTATAATGACACGGAAAAACACAAAAATTCTTCGTAAAAAGAAAAGCACTTTTCCTTATGACGGGAAAGCGTGCGGCGGGCAAGAACCCGTCTACCTTTCACAATTTAGGGTTAATTATTAACCGTTAAAAGGGCATGCGGTATAAAATGGGAGACCATCACCTGTCATCATCTCCCGATCTATCCGGGTCTCAGACACTCGAAGGCCTTCATAAGCCCACCGAACCAACAATGTACTGTCAAACTACTGGAGCAATCAAGGGTACACCTTAAAACTCTAGTGGGACTGTACACGGGACACTGCAGATTAAAATACCACATGCACAAGATCGGCCTAGCGGAAGACGCCGAGTGCCGCATGTGCATGGAGGGGGATGAATCGGCAGAACACATACTGTGTTCGT